>PVJX010037675.1:0-16794 GCA_004027295.1 Dolichotis patagonum
TAATATGAGATTTGATAAGAGTATATAAGACTTTATGGTAAGCATGAGTCCCCATCTCATGGCTTCGAAGTCTTTCAAAGTTTTCAATCGTTAGTTGGAATGGTTTTATCCTGTTTTGTTTGACTATATCATACTTCATGATATGAATAGCTGTTTTGAAGAAAACAAAACATTATGACAGCTATTGCTGATTTAATATCATCATTCTTCTAAGTCCTACATGCTTTTTTTGTTCTACTACCGTTGGTTCTATCTATCACATTGTGTCTTAGTGGAATTTGAATATGTGTGATAGTTCAAACAAATTTTTTTGTCTTTTTTATCAAAAATGAGGTATTATAGTACCCATTGATCATTTTCTGTTATTTGGTTCAGAAAGCCCTGTAATTGTTTCACTCTATGCATGGCTTTATACTATTGTGTTATGTTTGATATTATTGTATTTGAAACTATGCCCAACTATAGCAGAGTAAGAGATATGGTGTTAGCTACTGTTGATGTCCAGTTGACTTAATGTAAAGTACTGTGTTGCCTATGTTGTCCTGTTCTGATCTGCTCTGTACTGCCCCCTTTTGTTTTATTCTCTCTCAAATAAAAAAAAGAGTAAATCACCTGAGACCATCAAGGGGGATGAAAGTCACTTTGTGAGGCAGTCCCCAGAATCTCTGACTGGCACGCAGTACCCGAGCCATCGCATTAGATTGGAAGACTGCATGTTGGTAGTTCTTTTTGAAGCTTTGATGCTTGAAAACCCCTTAAAACATCTATCTGCAAAAGCATACAGTTCTGTACCCTGACTTTTAGGTATATACTAAAAAAAAGCTCTTTGTGACTAAAAACATGTGAAAGCAGTCACAGGGTACAGAAGCTTATGTTACAGTGAGCAGATCTGCCACAGTGAAAAAGAAAGACCCTGAACAGGCATATCCACTTTCTCCACATCCTGTTCCCAGAATTATAAAGGAATCAGTGAAAGATCCAGCAGAGATCTGACTAGCACAATATTTTAAAGTATTCTTCCCATGAAAGCGAATCTGTGAATATGGATGTGTAATCAGTGTGAACCTGCACTTAAATAGGACTGTACATCACATGCAATTTGAAGAAGTTCTGCAGACAACTTTCATGGACTTCAGAAAACCACTGAAGGAAACAGAATCTGGCCACCTGTACCCTGTACTGTTTGTGTAGCAGGTAGCACAGCTTATTGGCCTCGATAGTACACAAGGCATTGGATTGGAAGACTGCATGTTGGTAGTTCTTTTTGAAGCTTTGATGCTTGAAAACCCCTTAAAACATCTATCTGCAAAAGCATACAGTTCTGTACCCTGACTTTTAGGTATATACTAAAAAAAAGCTCTAAGAGACTTTTGGGTAAAGATGACTGAATCCAAATACCCTCCCTACATGTGGCTCTGAGATTCATAGAAAACCAGGCAATTAAAGGAAAACTATGTACAAGAAAGTGATTGAAGGAAAAGTCTAGAAACCAGGAACAAAGTAATGGATACCCTAAACAGCCTAGAGAGTCAGAAAGAATAAAGGAAGAAAAAAATAAAGGAAATTTCAACCTTTCCATCCTAGAGAAACCCCATCCTCCCAAGAAAAATGAGGGTTTTAGTCACTTTCCTCATCACTGGAACATAATACCTGACACTTGCAACTTAAGAGTAGTTATTTGTTTTCACATACATATTTAGTCCAAGCAGAAATCGCCTGGTGCAAGAGACTGGCTGGAGGAGGGCTGTGTACACCATGGCAACAGTGAAACAGAAATCAGAGGGAAGAACTAGAGAGAGATTAACAGACAAGGTCATGCTCCCAGTGACAAGTCTCTTCCCAAAATTGCATTCGGCAATCATGCTCCTCTGATCAGCCTTTCAAGAGACCATCTTATAGGCACATAAATCTTTGTGGGTTGATCTCAATGTAAATTGTAACAGTGGGAAAGTGCCAGCAACCTCAATCATACAAGTTGATATTCATCAAAAGAAAACACACACAGTCTATACATTTGAATTCACCTATGACCAAATCCAAGACATCTATACAACGGACACTTATCATTCCATCTAAATGAAAAAATATGTTGTTATCAAAACTGCAACAGGAAATTAGATGGGTTGATATTTTATGAGATATGCAAATATCAATATAAGAAACATGAACAAAACTTCACATATATAAAAGAGAACAGTTCTAACAATAGATCCCACCTTGAAGGAAAGCTATAAAATGTCTGAAAAGATTTCAAAATAGTGAATCTAAGGAAAATAAATCAGATAAGGAAAACAATACAGAAAATGAAAAGAAATCATTATATTAAGGAGAAATTTACCAGAGAGACAAATGATTAAAAACCTTGGTGCTAAAAAGTCAATCAATAAGGTAAGAGAGATAATAGAAAGAAAAAAGATTTCTGAACTTGAGGACAGGCCTTTTAAATTAACTCAGTGAGACAGAGAAGAAAAAAGAAAAAAGAGAGGAAAGAAAGAAAGAAGAAAGAAAGAAAGAAAGAAAGAAAGAAAGAAAGAAAGAAAGAAAGAGAGAAAGAAAGAAGAAAAAACAAATGGATTTAAAATAATGATGCAAAACTATAAAGAAATGTCCACATTATGTGAAATGAATATGAATGAGAAAAAGCAGAAAGGCATTGAAAAATTATACCAGAAATAATAGTTGAAAGCTTCCCAAATGTTCAAGGCAGGAAAGACAAGCTTTGATATAAGAAGTTCAAAGTCCCTCAACTAGAATCAGTCAAAACAGACCCTCACCAAGTTACATGATATGCTAAATATCAAATATACAAGACAAATAACAGATTCTAAAAGCAGTAGTAGAAACCTATTACAGTTATAGTGGACTTCTCAGTAGAAATCTTAGAGGCTAGAAGAGCATGCAATGATATATTTGAAATATGTGCTAAAGAAAACAAACAAAGTTACTGAGCATGAATACTATATTCAGCAAAAATATTCTTAATATTTCTGTATGAGCCAAAGTGAACTTTAGATTGAATCCATTCCAATCAAAGTAGCAATGACCTTTTTCACAGAAACAGAATCCCCCCAAAAGTTTCTAAGGTTTCTATGAAAAAAAGACCCAGAATACCCAAAGTTAACATAAATACAAAATATGTAATCAACTTAGATGTCTATCAATAGGTAAATGCATAAAGAAAATGTGATATGTATACAAAATGGAATATTATTAAGCTATACACAAGAATGAAATTCTGTCATTTGCAGAAATATGAATGAAATCTGAGGTCATTCTGTTAAGTAAAGATTAGGTACTGAGACAGTTTCATTTATTTCTGGAAACTAAAAAGTCAACCTTCTAGAAGAAAGGAATGGAATACTTGTCACTAAAGACTGATAAGTACTCAGTAGAGAAAGCATGGCGAGAAAATAAATAAAGTACACCAAAATGCAGTCCAAGAGAAAGAATTAATTCTGGGTTTTTCTAGCACAGCAGGTTAATTATTAGTATAACATTCTATGACAAATTTCAAAATGACTAGAAGAGTATAAAATTCCCAGCAATAAATTAATGTTTAAAGACATAGAAATGCTTATTACATGATTAAGATTATCATGCATTGTAAATACATATCAAATTACTATAGTTTACTATATAAAGATAAGCAAATATCTTAATAATTAATAATACATCTTTTAAATGAACAAGGGGACAAAAGAAAATGTATCCTTTACTGTTCAAAGGAGAAATTCTCAACCAAGGAGCAGATTGGTCTACAAACTACTGAACATGTTTTCTAAGGTAAAAACTCCTACTGCTGTCAGTTAAATGTGTTTTGTGGCCTTACTGATCTCTCTATAAAATATTTTTAAGGAATCATGTTACTTGAAAATTATTAAAGAGGGAAAGTAGTGTACACTATAGAAATAACATCTTAAATGTCTATTAAAAATAAAAGTTCAAATTCTAATTAGGGCAGGTCAATGCAAAGCATATTGCAAAGCAAAAAGTAAAAATATTTTAAAATTATTTTCAAGAAAAAAGAAGTTATAAAAATGCAGGAACTGAAGAATCTGTCAGGAAGGTATATGAAAACACAAACTTTTTTGATACTACATTGACAATACTTTCATTCCATCCTAAATTATACTCACGCACCCCCTTAGCCTTTCTCTTTTCATTTGAAGTGTGCCTACATTTTATTTCTATTTAATTTGATTGTTTTCAGCTTCCAAATGAACTTTCTTCTACTTTCATTTTTTGTGACTTATACACTCATACTCCAGATAAGAGTAGCTTTGCTGAGTAGCTTTTCTATCAGTTTCATAAATTCTCTTGTATTTTCTTCCTTATATTTTGTATGTGTTTTCATCTCATGTGTTTATTATGTTTTCAAGCCTCAAAAACTCACTCAGAAAACCTAAGAAAAAGTACAGGTCTTGCAAATATAAGAAAAAAGGGCAAGTTATGCATGATTTTATATATAGGACCATGTATACAATATGTAGGATGGTCAGGGGTGTCACCAAGGTACATGTCTCCTCCCTAACACATCTACTCCGGGCAATATGATAGTCTCAGAAGACCCCATTGCTCTAGGCCTGTGATGAACTGGAGTATCATGCATGGCAGTGTGTGGTAAAGAATGCTGATTGCCTTATGGTGGCTGAGGTGCACAGGAAAGGCAGAAGGGCCGGTGTCCCAATATCCTCTGTGATGCAATGCTCGCAGCAAGTCAGCAAACTTTCACTAGGTCCCACTTACGGGTTGTACCACGCATGGCTGGGAGCAAGGTTTTAACAAACAGGCCTATGGGGGACACCACTAGACCATAGTAAGATGTTTCTCTTAAAGTGACACCTCTCCCAGAACTAGGAAGTCTGTTCTGTTGAGACATGAGGTAATCCTGGCACATCTAAAGTCTCACAAGGAGGCTACAGTCTGCTGAACATCTTCAAATTTGTTGCTCTTCTCCCAGGCCCTATGTCTTGCCCTAAATATGAAATTCAGAGTGACAATTAGGTAGAGTCACAGAATATGATATTGTCTAAAGTTTTGTAATATATCACATAACAAAGAAAATTAATTTTGAAAAAAACCCCGAAATTATAGCCTAATGATAATTATTACAGAAAGAGAGTAAGGGCAGAAACAATGAATTATCTGAATCAAAATGTCCAAGGGCAATCCCTGTAAGAGCATACATGGGAATAACATGGAAGATATTACAAGGGAGCTATGTATTTCTGGAAATAATTTGACCCCGAAGTAAGGACTCAAATGAAATTAAAAAGATTTATGTTGGTTAAGATTTTAAACAGAGATTGTAGTACTAATAATTTTACTCAGTCAGCATAAGTCTGCAAGACATTGATCTGAGGGTTAAGGTAAAGAAAAATGTTAATAATAGTTAAAATCTTCTTCATAAGGAAAGTGCATTACTTAAAGATCTTGCTTTAAGTCGCTAATTTTTGTTGTTTTATTAAAGTCATTTTTATTATATCAGTGAAAATATAGACCTAGCATAGATGTCACTATTTGAATCATATAACAGTAACTAAAGAACATTCAATTAAAAAAAATGAAGAAGGAAGTGTATTGTTATTAAAACTACATTGTCAAATGTTGAGAAGTATTGTATCTTGTTTTTCTAATATTTGATTACATATTAGTATGCTTGCTTCTTTATTTATTTCACATATATATGCTTCACATATATGTGTTCATTAGATTTCAATGAGTAAACTTCAAGATATATTTTGGCCAAAAAAAACTTCTTAATAATAAGCAGATGTTGGGCATGTTGATAGGCAAAAGCATTTGGAGTTGCATATCATTTTCATATACAATTATAGATTCAACCTTAATCCTATAATAAGAGCTCAAGTTAACAGTGCTTGCACATAGGAGATTCCTTGGAATATTGAAAATTAATTCAAATAGAAGTGAAGGAATTTTGACTTTTTAAATGTTCATATATTATATATATGTGAACATTTATATATATACATATATAGAACATTTATATATAGAACATATATACATATATACATATATATACGTATACATATATACACATATACATATATACGTATACATATATACGTATATATATATATATACGTATATATGTATATATATTTGACAGAATTGATTTTTCCAGCCTTAAGTCCCAGACAATAAAAGTATGGTAAAAAAGCGATATAGCATAGCTTTAGCACTAGAGTAGAAATTAGGGAAAAGAATAGCATGATAGCCTATGGAAGATGTATTTTTTCAACCTCAATAAAAAATCTTAGGAAGAAGAAATTTGTTAATTTCCTTTACTATGATAAAATAATTTAGATAGGGGAAGTTCATAAAGAAAAGAAGTGTATACTAGGGAGACAATATGATGTTTACCCTACAATAGATATTGTGAAAGGGAAAGAAAATGCTCAAAAGGAAAGAATAACTGGAAAAAGAATAACTGAGGAAAAAGAAGGAAGAAAAAATTTATATACATATACACACAAGATAGCTAAGATAATTGTGCTACTCATTCTGTTAACTGTTCACTGAAAAGAACAGTGTTTAGATTGTTTGATCAATTTTGCATGCCTATTTCTGGTAATCTGAGGAAATATTTTGAAGACAATACGCAATCAAATAACCACTGTTAATTTTCTATCATCTTGTTTTGAAATTCTCTATTGTTTTTATTCTCTTTAAAATAAAATAAGTCTTGTAGCTAAAATCATGTTTGCAATGAATATGAAAATACCAAAAGTTTAGGTAAGCAGAGTCAAAAAAAAAAAAGAAAAGAAAACAAGTTTATTTCAAGATAAAAGTAGGAAAATGGCAAATCACAGAAGTTAAGAAGGATTTTAGATGAGAAAGTTGTGTGTGTGTGTGTGTGTGTGTGTTTGTGTGTGTGTATGTGTATTTAAAAGGTAAAACATAAACCAAAAACTGTATCATGAAATAGTCCTGGGAGATGTGGCTGGGATAATACAATACAACCAAATGATAAAATATAATAATTATTGAGAATATAACAGTCAGCTGAATCAACACAATCTGTGATTTAAGGCAGAAGGAATATTTCTCAATTTTTTTCTAATTTTTTGAGGTGTGTTTTTATTATTGAAACATCACCACCTAGGTTTGTTATAATTTGTTAAGTTTAAAATATCCAAACTTAAATCCAAGTCATCAAGGGTATCGAGTGACTCCATGGGTACTGCTATGTATTAGCTTCTTGCTTCCAGGACAAAATACTTGACACATACAATTTAAGTAGAAAACAGTTTATTTGATTCACAGTTGCAGAAGTTTTAGTCTGTGGCTCCAACACAACCTTCATAATGCAAAGTCATGGCAGAAGAAAGCTACTCAACTCCTGGGTCTGGGAGGTAGAGAGCAGGGAAAAAGCAAGAGCAAAAGAGGTCAGAGACCAGGTATAGTCCCTAAAGGACATGCTCTCCTGACCCAACTAGACCCACCCAAATATATGCTTTACTAATTTTCTAAATGTGTCAAGCCAGTGGATTCTACAATGAAGACAAATCATCACAATATAGGTGTGAGGAAGAAACTCCCATTTGTCCTCAACCAAGCTTTTGCTCACTCATCTTTGACAGGATGATGAAGATTCAGAATTATCTTGCTGGCACACTGTGAGCACTAAGTGATTAGTTGCTGATAAGCTGTCTCTCTTCAGGGTTAGCTTCCTTTCCTCCTGACTTCAACTCCACTGCCAAGGGGGATTACCTGAGGAAGCCATAATTGATGTAATCCTTTCCAACTAGGAAACTTAAGGTGTATAAATGCCTTGAGGCAAAGTTTGACAGGACACAGACTCCATTAACATTGCTTTCAGAGAATCACTCTTCAAATTCACAATGTAAAAATATCCTGTCATCCTATTTGCAACTGGATGGATGGACGCCATTTTGAAAACCAATTTTCCTATGGGATTATGGATAACTGGCAGGTATCCTATATATGCCCTCATCAGATACTAGAATGTTGTCAGTAATCCAACTTACATGTCAGCTGCTTTCCAACATCAGTCCTTTCTATCTTACGGCAAGACACTTCCTGGGTTGAACTGAAATAAAGAAACAATAACATGAATGCTTTGATAAAGTATGATGAAGCATTCCTGATTGGACAAGGAAAATCTATAAATACAATTTAAAACAAGGGATTTTATTAGATATTAGACAACAGTGCATCCTAGTGAAGAGTGTTTAGCTCTGGATTTTAAAATTCACATGTGTGCACACACAGGTACATTTTATTTCCCTACCTAGATGGTTTACCTCAGGAGCAATTATTAAAATGGTATTTTCAGTTCATGGTTACTGGTCTTCTCCAAGGTTTCAGATCTTCCTCTTGAAAATCAAGTATATTATATAATGTGCTCTTCTCATTTGATTTTGTGGCAAATAAGCCTCTGGCTTAAATAAATTTATACTAAAGGAATATGCTGTGTTTTAAAAATGGAAATCTGTGACAGTACTTGGGAAAATTGGAGAACGTTATCTTGGTGTGAAACCAAAGTGCTGCTTTTTTTGCTCAGTATTTTTATAAATCTCTGTGTTGATTTAGAGAAAAGGACAGAAGGAAACAGAAGATTTGAAAGGTGATGTTTATTAGTAGTTAGACTTCATCTCCTCAAATGAATATTTATGTATTCATTTCAAAAGTTTGTATTGAATTTCAAAGGAGCTTAAATTTAGTCACTGTATAAAAAAGATGTCATAAGCTACAGTTAGGGAAAAATCTAATTTATATGTTTTATAGAGTTAGAAATTCACTACCTCACATAACAAAAATTTTCGAGTAGTGAAAAGATTAGTTAATTCCTGTGGTAACGGTAACAGTCATCCATGTGTATTTCTCTGTGATTTGTCCAACATTCACCTTGTGCTTCTAAGGTGGCTGCAAAGCTCCAAATATCACATTATCTCACAATAATATCAACATTAAAGATGTGATTTTCTGTCTTCTGCCCAATTTTTTAAAAAGGGATAACTTTTATCACAGGTGCCACTAAGAGAACTCTCAGTTGATTCATGTGTCAGCATTATGCTTTTACCTAGTCATTAGCAAAGTAAATGACCTTACTACGATTGGTAAATGTTAATTCACAATTGCCCACCTGATAATAGGGGGAGCCACATAAAGTTATAGGTACACTCCTGAATATCATTACTATCAGGAGTGATAAAACAATAAGTGAATTTAACAGCTTTTAAATGCATTGCAGTAAAAGAGTCACTGTCATTATCCTCACTTTGAACAACCTTAGCCATTGTGTTCTCAATTTGTTAAGCAGTTCTGGAAGTCCTTTCTCATGACTGACTTTAGTTACACTGTTGTGGTTGATAAGAGCTTAAATCAGTTCAATACATTTGCCTTTCATTGCCATTTTTGCTATGGAAAGAGCCAGAAGGCATGGTGAATACAGTGGCTGAGGACACACGGAAGTAGTTGTCTAAGCCTGGCTTCCTATTGGATACGACTCAGTAGCAGCTTTCACCTTATTTGTATCATACATCAAATACACTCACAAAAACAGAACATCCCAAACTGCTTCAAAAATGGCAAAAATGATGGACTAAGAGTGTTAGGAGTACATGAAGGGGTATTTTGAAGGGGGTTAATGGCAATCTGTCTTCTACTTTAATAGCTTTTAAAATTTAAGCCTTCACTGTGTTTTTAGTCACCTCTTATAACAAGAAGGAAGACATAGTCATTTAATAGGTAGAGTGATCAATGCAAATATTTTCCTTTCTGTAACTGTTGTTGAGCAACAGTTTAATTTTGCTGTGTATGAAAGACACTCCGAAGTTTAGTGTTTTAAAATAGCATATATTGTTTATCTAATTCTGTGATTCAGCCATGCAGCTTAGTGTTCTGTGGGTAGTGTTTCTGGAAATCTTGAATATTCTCACACATGCATCTGCAATAAGCTATTAACTAAACTGGGGACTGTCCTATTGACTAGGAGTCCTACTCCCCAAAATGTCCTTAGCCTCAACAGTTTTGTTCTATCTCATATATTCTTCATCCTTCAACAGGCTCCTCTGAACCTGCAAGAGAGATAAGTTCCCAGAGCCACAATAAAGCAACCCACAATGTATGAATGCTTTTTTAAGTCCTTGTTTAAACCATGCTTATTAATGTCTCATTGAACAAAGAAAGTCATAAAGAGAACTCTAATCCAAGGGTAAAAAATGGACTCTATTACTTAATAAAAAACATGTAATGCGGTGCTACAAAGGTGTGAATGTAGAAAAGCAAATATATACAATCTCTACCATTTGTGACCCAAGTTTTCTATTACTTGTTATGCTGACCTCTTTTCTAGCTTTCTCACAATGCATGAACAAAGTGAAAATCAGGAGAAAGATAATAGTTACATGATGAGTTCTATGTGCCAGGCATTATTCTAAATGTCTCACATGATGAGTCACTAAAGTTTTCTAAAACTTGAAGTGTATGGTAAAATGTCTCATGAAAGAGTAAGGTCTTTCATATCAGAAATAGCTATGCTTGATTCTGGCCATTACCTTTCATTTTCAATATGCATGTGGCATAGACAAAGTCAAAGGTTATGTAATTTTTCTACAATTTGGATTCCTCATCTATAAAATTGAAATATGTTCAGTTTGATTCTTAGAAAAAGAAATGCCAAGTCAGAGTCTAGCACACAAGGAAATAAAAAACTCAGTAAGGATAAATGAAGATGAAACATGAAACAAATGTAGGCAGAACATCAGACTGCAATGCTACTTGTGAAAGGAGAAAAGGAAGGAAGACAATATGAAAAGCTTAAACTGTAACACAGTATTCTTAAAAGACTCTTACAGTAAGTGGAGAACCTCTGAGCTAGACTAATCCATTAGATGCACCCTACAAAGGTAAGAATGGACTGGTTCTACTGTATTCAACATGGTCTTTGGTGAGAAGCACACTATCCACACAGATGAACATAGGGATGAATTCATAGGATGGGCAGCTAGGAGCTTTTAGTAAACAATGTTACCTCCAGCTAATTTTCTTGAAGGATATCTGAGCAATCCTTATCCATATCCACAGGTCTCTTAAAATATAAAAATACTACTCTGGCTTATTGTGTTGAGCATGATAATACAAAATGAGTGTACCATATTGTCTGACACATAACAGAAACTAATGATACTTTTATTCTAACTACTTGTAGTATAAATAGCCTGTTGTTCCAGTCTTTTCACCAAAAGACCAAACCCAATGTTAAATGCAAAATACATAGTTAATAAAATATTACTTCATATCTATCAGCTGAAATAATCAGCTATGATATTAAGCCCTATTTCATATTAGGCAACAGTTCGCAGCTTAGTCTGTGATTGATATCTTTTACAGTATGTTAGTACAGCAGAAGTGGGTATTTTTGTATAATAGCATCTACCATACCAGGTAGTATACTGACTTGGATTGGACAGATGACACAAAGTGAGTTCATGAAATTTCTTCCCTGGAAATTAAAAGATGAAAGGAGTGAAGTGAGTCTCTCTCCTGGTAAGTGGACCAGTGAAAGAAAAACTCAGGGTGTTACAGAGTTTATAAAGCAAACATGTGTCTCAGTAACTAGGGAATGTCAGTGTGTCGCTAGAAAGAAAACTGAAGTACGTTCAAGAAAATAAGCAGATATAAATGAAAAAAGGGTGTCTTTATACAGAATTTGAGCCACTTATTTTAGTTCATTTCTCAATTTCCAAGGCATTCTCATCTTTTATTTATGTGGTTAAAAAAATATACTGCACCATAATTTCTCCTCTATTGTCTCTAATTTGTTTGAAATGGGCTGGTTTAAAAATCACCCCAACTAACACATCTCCCAAGTATGGGATCAGGTTATAACTAAACATCTGACTAGTTTCTTTCTTTAATATATTATTTATAAGTAATAACAATAAAAGTAAGTCTTAAAAGGATATAAAGTGGTCATCTCTGTAGCAATTTTGCTTCTAAACAAATTGAAACTTTGAAACATGAGTCATTGGTGAGCTCAAATTTAGAAAAGGATTATTAAACATAAAAACTGAAAGCACTGAAATATATTTAAACTTTAAGAAGAAAACAAATTTCTTGAAAAGACTTACCAGCATGTAATTATGAAAATGAATATAAGGATTTCAGCCATCAAGGGTTACTAAATGGAAACAATTTATAAGGCTATTTTTTTAGAGCTTAGAATTCTTTGATATTAAAAGACATTCACAAAGTACGAGCACAATTACTTAATTGAAAGTATTTAAATAGATGGTGGCTGATGGTTCTCCTGTGGTTATAAAAAAATAGATTCCATCCTGTGTAAGAGACTCAGGCAGATTACAATTAAGTCTATGAATTCTGATTCAAAAAATACCTTCATGAAGAACATAGTACACAGAGCATTATAGTAACTGTAATAGACCAGTAAATACATGAAACTACGTTTGCTGTAGTTAGAATATGAGAAAAGGATATTAAAGTTTCAAAACAGGGAACATCAAGAAAATTAAACAAGGTCACAACATTAAGTATTGTGAAATTAAAAAAAGAAGAATTCTCATTTTTCATGGTGGAAATATAAATTAGATCTATCAAATTTTCTTATGGTAATAAATATGATTGTTTACAAGAAAGTTGACAGTTATATACTCTCATATTTAATAGTTTTAATTCTAGATTTATAAATAAAATTATTCTTACAATGGTGTAAAATATATACAGCTATGTTTATTGAACTGTTTTTCAAGACAAAAACAATATAAATACTTATCAATAAAATAGTGAATCACAAAATATGATATAATCATAAAAATTGAACTATATAACTGATCTACAAACAAGAGTGCACTGGTTTTCCATAAAACAATAAAGAAATCATGTAAACTGGAGTATGACACACATCACGTGTAACCATCTCTCAGTCCTAGTCTAGCAAGAAGCAATCACCAAGAGTGAATAAAACAGTCATTGAATTCACTAGGGAAAAAGTCCCTGTGATGGGAAATAGGAAAGATCTGGGAAAGGTTGGGGATTCTTTATAGTTGGTTTGACATTGAGTGGAGCGGAGCAGGGGCATGAGTAGGTAGACCTGCCCTGCCTTACTATCTCAGCACAATCCAACAAAGGCACACGGGAAGCCTCCAGCCAAAATCTTCAGACATGTCAGGATTGAGCTTGCCTTAGTGACCTCAGTACTCAGTCACTGGCAGCAAACTATCTGCAAGATATGGTCTCAACACAAATATCACAGCACACTTCAAAGAGTAGCCAGTGGGGCTCAGGGACTTTTGCTCCCTGTGGAAGGAGATCTGTGATACACATTCTCATGACACCATTGAAAAAAATCACTAATTTGTTTTTAAATTAAAAAATGGAGAAAGTTATATAAAATGCTTCTAGTGAATTAAGTTTAAGCAATCAGCAAGAGTTCAAGTCAAAGTCCAGAGAGTGATTTCTTCTAGAAAAAAAAGAAAAAATATGATTGATAGTAAGACACAAAGCAGATTCCAAATGTAGCTGCACTGATCTGTTGCTTTCATTTAAAAATAAGACAAATAAATAAAACAATTATCCTGAGTCATTTTGGATCTATATATGGAATATATCATTATTTTTTATTTGTTGGAGATTGATTTATTATCATAAAAAGTCTAATATGCTGCAAATATTACTGTTAAATATCAGTGAGTATCTGTAACAAAACTGGAGCAACTCTGAATGTCTGAATTTTATCCTATCTTAAGATTTGTTCTGGTATATTTACATTATACTAGAATTTGTACTGTCAATATTTGGCACTGTGAATGTATATATTTTTCCAGACAAAAAATAACACAAAGATATGGTCCTAAACTCTTCTGATCACTGGGACAAAATATCCTACAACAGCGACTTTTTTTTTTTAATTTTAGAGAAAAAAAGCAAAACAGAGAAAAGAGTAGAAATAATACAGAATTTTAAAAAATAACAGTAAGAGGAGTTTGCCCCAGGTGAGTTCCAGGGACCTGGGGAAAGTTGGAGACCTATGTTCTGGCTTTTGAGTTTCTAGGGAGCTACTGGGATGCTGGACTGGGTCCAGCAAATTGCAGGACCTCTGTCAACCATGCTCAGTGGTCTTGTTTAGTCCAGGGGGCAGAAATCTTGCATGAGGACTCTGGGCTCAACTGGGCTGGCCTGGGGACAGCTTGAGACCAGGGCTGCCTGTGGTTGAGTTTATATCCACACCCCTAGGAAAGGGGATTGTGCCCCGGGGGTTTCTCTGGCCCTAATCCTCCACACCCTGCTTCAGCCTCTCAATTTAGTGAGCCAAGTACCTGCAGAGGAACTGAGACTACTCCAGTAGCTGAGGGTGCAGTAGGAGATTTGCAACACACCCAGAGGAACCTTTGGAACACCACTCAAACCAAGAAAATAAAGAAAAATGACAAAAGGAAAGACCAAAAGGTAGGCTCAAATCTCCAGCCCATCCCAAGAAAGCCTGGGAGCAATGTACATAGAAGAAAATAGAAGCCATACACCTGAAATGACGGAAATGACATCAACTTAAATAAAGAAGCAACGAGGGGAATCTATGGAGAAATTGAAATTAGAAATAATTGCCCAGGTAAAAGAAGAAAGGATAAAAGTAGTGAAAGAAATAGTGAACACATCTAGTGAAGACACAGCTAAAAAACTAGAAGAACAAAGCACACAGATACAATCCCTGAATGAACACTATAAGAAACAAGCAGAATACATGAAGCAGATTCAAAGAGATATACAGGAAATCAAAAATTCTTTTAAAAGCTATAAAAACCACCTCAATGAAAGTGAAGATAGAATTTCAGACCTCGAAGATAAGATCACAGCTATTGAGCAGGAAAGGAAAGATCTTTTAAAAATAACAAAGAATCAGGAAATAACAATTCAACAGCTACAAGATGAACCAAAGAAAAATAACATAAGATTAATAGGGATAAATGAAAAAGCAGGGGACAGCACAAATGATATCAAGAGGATGTTTACAGAAGTAATAACTGAAAACTTCCCTAATATGAGAATGGAAACTGACATTTGGATTAGTGAAGCATATAGAAATCCAAATAGCCATAACCAAAATAAAACTACACCCAGACACATAATAATCACCATCCCAGAAACACACCATAAGAACAGAATACTAAAAGCTGTTAGAGAGAAAAGACAGATCACCTATAAAGGAAAACCTATCAGAATCACACCAGACTTCTCAACATAAACAATGAACTCAAGAAGAGCATGGAGTGAAGTATTTCAGATCCTACAGGAAAACCACTTCCAACCCAGACTGATGTACCCTGCAAAACTGTCCTTCAAAATGGATGGAGAAATAAGATACTTCCATGACAAAGAACAGCTTCCATGACAAAGAACATGACCACAAAACCAATCCTACAAGGAATATTGGCAGACATTCTAGATACACACAGGATAAAACCACCATGCAAGGCAGACAATTAAATAGAATGGAAAGCTAAAGACACAACAGCAGAAAGATAACATGTCAACAATAAACCAATATATAAGAGTTATAACCATTAACGTAAATGGCCTCAACTCACCAATCAAAAGAAACAGACTGGAAGAATGGATCAAGGAACAACATCCAACCATATGCTGTCTACAAGAAAGCCATCTTACCCAAAGGGAAACCCATAGACTGAAAGTCAGAGGATGGAAAACAATACTTCAAGCAATAGGAAACCAAAAAAAAGCAGGAGTAGCCATGCAGTTTGCTGACAATGTGAACTTCAAACCAAGAACGATCCAAAGAGGTAAAAAAGGTCACTACATACTAGTCAGGGGAAAATATATTTAAGATAATATAGTTAAGATTGTTATCTCTTTAAGAGGAAAAGATAACAATCTTAAATATATATGCACCAAATTCCAGAGCACCCAGTTATACAAATCAAATATTAACAGAAATGAAAAGTCAAATAAGCAATAACACAACTATGACAGGAGATTTTAACACATCATTGACACAGAGGGACAGATCAACTAGACAGAAAATCAGCAAAGAAATAACAGAACTGAATCACACCTGTCAACAAATGGACTTGATAGATGTATATAAAGTTTTCTATCCAAAAACATCAGAATATATATTCTTCTCAGCAGTACATGGGACATTCTCTAAAATAGACCATATACTAGACCACAGAACATGTTTAAGTAAATGCAAAAGCATTGAAATTATCCCATGCATATTATCGGATCATAGTGCCATAAAATTAGAAATTAACGATAAAAGCAACTGCAAAAACCTCACAAACACATGGAAACTGAGTAATACATTCTTGAGCAATCAGTGGGTCATGGAGGAAATTAAAGAAGAAATTAAACAATATCTGCAAGCAAATGAAAATACAAACACAACTTACCAGAATTTGTGGGATGCAATAAGAGCTGCCCTCAGAGGAAAATTTATTGCATTGAGTTCCCACATCAGGAAGACAGAACGAACACAAATAAACAACCTGATGCTACAACTCAAACATCTAGAAAAAGAAGAGCAAGCCAAGCCCAAAGCCAAAAGAAGGGAGGAAATTATAAGGATTGGAGCAGAAATTAATACAATAGAGACTAAGAAAACAGTACAAAGGATCAATGAATCAAAGAGTTGGTTCTTTGAAAGAATAAATAAAATTGATAAGCCCCTGGCCAACCTTATTAAAAAAAGGAAAGAAAAAACTCAAATTCATGCAATAAGGAATGAAAAAGGTGAAATTACTACAGACTCAGTGGAAATACAGAAGATCA
>PVJX010037676.1:0-16804 GCA_004027295.1 Dolichotis patagonum
GCTTGGCCCCCTCACCCATCCAGCGTCTTGAGCAGGAAGTTGGGTGCCTGGGGCAGGGCAGGGGGGTTCCCTAGGGGGCAGGGATGGTATTTTGAGGACCTCAATGGATGGAAGGCTCTACAGGGTTCTCAGTGTAGGGAGGGCGTGCACCATGGACTGGCCTCTCTTCCCCAGGTCTGACCACAGACCAGCTGACAACCAGGGCTATCTTACTGAGTCTCAAAAACACAGATGGACAGATCGCTGTGTCCCCGACCCTCTCCCTTCGGGGGAGACCTTCAACCTATCTTCTCTCACTCCTTAGGATCAGGGAATAGCGCTGAGAGCTGAACCCAGAATCAAAAGAGAAATGAGTGGTCCTCAGCCTTTGGAAGAGGTAGGTTGGTGGGGGTACTGTGGAAGGGGCAGAGAGACCTGGGGGGAAGGAGGCAAGGACTTAATCTTTCAAAAGGAGCAGAGAGAAAGAAAAGACAATGCACTACGACACCCACTGTGGTTTGACTATTACCTTCTTTTGAAGTCCTATGACGTCTCCAATGTTCTGTTTTTATTGGTTTTGTTTTGTTCAATTTTATTACATCTGATGATACGGGCAATTCTTTTGAAGACAACAAGAGGCATTATGGCAGCCTCCTTCTATTTTGTTCATCTCCTTGTATTTAGTTTTTAAATCATGTACCATGTTCATCCTTTTGTTTTGATCGACTCCATTTTGTTTTGTCTCATTTGATTTTATTCTCTTCAAAATAGAATAAAATTTAAAACAAGAAAAGATAATGACTCACACTCAGAGCTAGAAAGGACTTTGTGATCTTCCACAAGATAGAAATAGATTTAGATTCGGAGATGGGTAAAGATAGAAACAGATTCCAAACTGGAGGGAAGGGAGCTACCCCCATCCCCAAAGATCACTATGGACTCAGTACCCTTCAAAAAAGAAAAAGAATTACTGACCCAAATCCCTCTTCTTCGGATGGCAGTGTTAGCTTCCAAAATTTGAAGGCTTTTGCAGGTGAGGAAGCCACTGAGGAGTGCTCAGAACTCATACGAAGGACCGGGAGAGAGGGAAAGGCCATCGGATGAGACGACAGGAAAGGGCCTTCAAAATCACACATGCACACGCACACACACGCGCACACACGCACGCGTCTGAATTTGGAAGTGGGGCCCAGGTACAGGCTGACCTAGCGAATCTTGCTGAACGAGAATCGGATCTCAGAGTCCGCTGCCAGATTGGGTCAGTCGAAAGGGAACCTCCTCACTGAACCTGAATCTCACAGCAGCGCACTCACAGTGTAAGTCTATCCCGCACCGTGCTCGGGATACGCAGATGGGTGCTCTGCCCCCTTTGCTTCTCTGGAACCTGTGCGTCGCTAGGCACCTTGGGTTTTACCTGCCACGGTAACCCCAGCCCTTTTCGGGCGCCCCCTCTGCACCCTGAGCTCCGTGCCCTGGCCGATTCTGTCGCCTCTTGGCCAGGAGGTGTATGACATGTCGGGCGCCCGCCTGGCCCTGACGCTGTGTGTCACCAAGGCCCGGGAGGGCTCCGAGGCAGATCTGGAAGCCCTGAAGAGCATGTTCGAGCACCTGAAGTTCAACAGCACCACGAGAAGGGACCCCACCGCCCAGGTTCGTGGGCGCCGGCTCCAGGCCGGGAGGGCAGGGCCCGAACCGGGCAGCGCTCCTGCCCCCGAGCCTGGCCCTGTCTCTCCCTCCAGCAATTCCGGGACGAGATGGAGAAGTTCCAGCAGGTCATCGACAGCTGGGAGGAGCCGGTCAGCTGCGCCTTCGTGGTGCTCATGGCCCACGGGGACGAGGGCTTCCTCAAGGGCGAGGACGGGGAGATGGTCCGGCTGGACGACCTCTTCCGGGCCCTGAACAACAGGAACTGCAAGGCGCTGAGGGCCAAGCCCAAAGTGTTCATCGTGCAGGCCTGCAGAGGAGGTGGGGACGGCCGGGGCCGGGCCGGGGCCCCCTCCCGCCCGGCCTGGTCCCCCTGACCCGCCCTCCCCTCCTGGCCTGGCAGAGCACAGGGACCTGGGTGAAACCATCGGCGGGGATGAGGTGGCCGTGATCACCACCGACGGCCCCTACACCATCCCGACCTACACGGACGCCCTCCACGTCTACTCCACCATGGAGGGTAGGAGCGCCCCGCCGGCCGCCGGAGCCCCTCTCCTCGCCCCTGAGCGCTGCACCCCAAACCACCCCTCTGTGCCCCCCAGGTTACATCGCCTACAGACACGAGGAAGACGGCTCCTGCTTCATCCAGACCCTGGTGAAGGTGTTCATAGAAAAACAAGGCTCCATCCTGGAACTTCTGACGGAGGTGAGTCGGGGGCTCCCCTGGGGCCCCCTGCCCCAGCAGAGCCCCTCCCCGTCTTGCTCCATCTCCCCACCCCCAAACCCCGACATAGAAACTAGGCTGTCTTTCTGCCAGCCAGAAGTTTCCCCAAGCAGACCCCCGAAGCCCATAGCACGTGAGATAACGCAAATGAAATACAGGAGAGCGTCCTTGAAAAATTCTTTCATACTTAATCAGTGTCTGGCCACACATGTGTTTCTTCTAGTGGTGATGTGTTGTGTTGCAGATTAGAAAACATTTATATACATGTGCATATATACGTATATATCCCAACCAGACGCGATAGCCTGTAATCTCAGCTACTCGGGAGGCTGAGGCAGGAGGATCGCAAGTTTGGAGTCAACCCAGACCCTGAAAAATAAAAGATGGCTGGAGCTGTATAGCTCAGTGTATAAACCCTGGGTTCCGTCTCCAACACACCCAAAAGAGAAGTTCAACCGAGGACTCCAACCAAATATGCAACAGGAGGAGACAGCAAAGATCTTTCGTTTTAGACCATGGGTACCCACCTGTCCTGTTCTCTAACTTTCTCCCCATAAACCCGTGACGCTGACCCCCAGGGGCTCGGTCCCTAAGCTGACCACACCTGTTGCTGTAGGTGACCCGGCTTATGGCAGAGGAAGAGCTGCTCCAGGAAGGGAGACTGCGGAAAGTGAACCCCGAAGTCCAGAGCACCCTCCGGAAGAAGCTCTACCTGCAATAAAAGTAGAAAAGCCAGGGAGACTCTCTCCAGCAAGTATTCTCTGGGTCCCACAGATATTCACAGGACAGCTCACCTCTTCCTCAGAAATCTCCTCCTCCCACTCTTTCTTCACACCCCCCCCCGTGTCCTTCGTGGAACAAGCCAACCAAAGCTGAACACCTGACTCGATGCCAGCATGCACATCACCTCCCTCGGGCTGGACTCTACCTCCATTAATGCAACCTCAGATTGCACCCGCTTCTCCTAGTTTGTGCTTTTGTGCCCAGCTGGGATCTTTCTCTTCCTCCTGTGAATCATGTTCGTACACAACCAACCAGTTAGGCTCAAGATTTCCACTGATCCCGTCTCCCAGGGATTCCGTCCTACACCCTGAAATTTCCATGGGGCACGAGCTATTCTCCACAACCCTGCTCCCTCGGCTAGCAACTTAGTGCCTCGATGCAGCCCCCCGAGGGGACCTCACGGGCTCTTTTCTGGGTAATGCAGCTGCCTCTGCCTCTTCCTGTTGTCTTCCTGCCGATGTTTCACGCCTTAAGCTCCTGGACTCTGCCCTCTCTCCAAGGGAATCTGCTGGTTCTTCTCTCCGTTCTTTCTGGTTCAGCGTTCAGCTGCTCCGAATCACAGCCTGACCCCACCCTGCTGTCTTACACATCAGACTCACCGAGGCCCAGAGAGGTTCAGCAGTTTGTCAGTTGCCACACAGGAAGCCAGAGGTAGAGCCGAGTTCTAACTTGCATCTCAGCTTCCTTTTCAGTCTTCCCAGTCTTGATCTATCAGAAAGGTTTCCTAATCAGAGCCACCTAGGGAGTGTCCCTGTGCTGCAGGGAGGGACTCTTCGGAAGACTTCTAGAAATTCTCAGTAGCCGCCAGCTGGGTCACCCCCGTGGAATTTCAGCACTGGGCTGGAGGTTGGGCCAGCTGTGTGTTTTTCCAAGTTACAATGCACGCTCTGTGGATATATCCACCATCTTCGAAAATCCATCGCTGATGGGTCTTTTCCTCCTGGTCCTTCCTCCCAGAATTCCCCAGCATCCTCACCCTTAGACGCAGGCTGTTTCCACTGAAGCCATCCGTGTCCCCTCTCTGTTTCTATGCTTTGTGGACCGCCAGCCACCACGCCAGCCCCACCTGATTCCAAACCTCCTTTGCGGTCCCTCCTCACAGCCCTGAGGGCTCCATCTCCGGCTTCTGGGATCTTTATCCTGGCAGCTAGCGTCCCTCCTGCCTCTCTGCCTTTCTCTCTCACTGGATTTCATCTCCCTGGCATGGTCTAGAAGACACGGGGGGCACCGTCATTTAGAGACCGAGGCCAACTCCACAGCAGTGCTCAGCGACGCTCCCCCAGGCGCCTGCACCCTGAAGGTCTTGGTCTGCAATCTCTCCCTCACCCGTGCTAACCCTCTGCGATCAGCGTTTTCCCAAACGAAGGGCCCCCATCCTCTCCCCACGGTCTGCAACCCCCGCTTATCCCAGAAAGCCTTCGCTAGCGGTCCTGTGTTACCCACGATGAGATGCTGGAAATGACCATGTCTGGAGGCCAAGAGAGTAGTATCGAGATGATGAGTGTCCAATAAAGTGTTGTGAGACTTTGCAGTGGGTCGGAACCTTCAATCTGCGTAGAAGCCAAGAGGCTGATGGGGAAGGGCCTTCGGATTTGGTTTCCCTTTGATTTCTCAGGGTGCGTCTATCATCGGAGACAGGAGACTCGACCTGTCTCTTCCTAACAGCAGGTGTGCCCGGAACGTTCCAAGAGACGGACCACGCTTCTACAGCCAGTGGCTCTGTTTTACGTGATTGATACGGCTCTGGAATGTTCCCAGAGAAGTACCCAGACACTGGCACCGTGCCTCCTCAACACTGTGACATGAATCGGGGTGCTGTGACACACATCTGTCATTCCAGCTCAGAAACTACTCAGGAGGCTAAGACAAGAGAGAAAATATCTATAAGGGACAGTGGAGATTAGCTAGTTACAGACAGGCAATAGGCCAAAGGCTCTGAGACGGTCCACAGACGGAGCCTGGGCACCACCCACGTGCAAACCTGTTGTCCAAACGCCAAGTGACTCTGCAGTCTTCCGACACGGGGGTCAGAAAACCGCGGACCACTTCACAAATCCAGCCTGCAGCCTATTTTTATAAATAAAACTTTATCGATAGCCAGTATGATCACTCATTTACATATCGCCTACAGTTCCTTCCATTCGACAAAAAGAGCAATGAGCGTTTACAACAGTCTCAGTACGGCCCACAGAGCCAGACGGTTTCCAGCTGACCCTGTACAAGAGAGGGGAACAAGAGCCTGACAAGTAGCCTCACGGGAAATTCTAAGTTTGCTATGAGAACCATAATGAGGTTGTCAGGAAGTTAGGGTGGGTAGGACTAAAAAAGGTGGGGAGGCTGAGATGCAGCTGGATTGTAAAGTGACTGCCTAACATGTGTAAGATGGAGAGAAAGAGAGACAGAGACAGAGACAGAGACAGAGACAGAGGAGCTCTTCTTTTCCCGGCACAGGTTATCAAATCATGACCTCTCACTTGCCAGGCAGGTGCTTATGCCACTGAGCTAAGTCCCCACTCCAGAAACGAGCTTTGTAGGCTGAGGCTGGCACGTGCCTGTAACCCCAGCTATTGGGGAAGTTAAGGTAGGAGGGTCCCAAGTTCCAGGCCAGCCTAGGAAACTCAGCAAGACCCCGTCTCAAACTATAACATAAAATAGGCCGGGGATGTAGGTCAGTTGTCCAGTAGCACCAGATTCAGTCCCCGGTATCACAAAAAATAAATACACAATGAAAATGAATAAGCAAGAGGTGAACACTGCAAGGATATGGTAGACAGACACGCCGCACGCTGGCAGCTCTGAGCAGCCGCTGTGGAAGATGGAGTGGAGGTTCAAGAAGAAGCTTATCACGGGACTGCAGTGTGAAGCAGGAAACCTCCGACACGTGAGGCCCTGGAGGGCGTCAAGATCCGAGCTGCAACCCTGCGCGTCCATCGTGGACGAGGAGAAGTGTGTGTGGTCACTATGGAGCCCAGCATGGCAGTTGTTTAGAAGCTAGAGCTGGGAGTCCCGTGAGACCCAGCGACTTCCCCTCCATGTATTGCTCCGAAAGGGTGAAAGACAGCGTACCACGGTCATCCACGCACACCGCACAACTCAACAGCGCTAAGCCCTGGAAACGGCCCATCTCTCCAGCCTCGGTGAGCGGAGGAGGAAGACGTGGTACTGCCACACGGTGGAGTACTACTCTGCCATTAAAAAGACAAACTCGGTCAGGGGTAGAGAAATGGGTGGGGTCTGAGACCGTAACGGTGAGTGAAATAAATCAGACACAGGTTTCTCTTGTGCAAGAAGCTCAAAGTGTACGTAGAGAGGCAAATAAAGATTGAGCATAAGAAACAGGGCAACAGACCCCTTGCAAAGAGGAAGGGAATCTAGAGCTAGAGGAGAGAAGGGAAAGAGGAAGTGGACAGAATTAGAACATGCACCCGGAATAACTCCACTCCGGGAATGGCACCATGACGTGCTACAAACTGTACCAAGAAAAAGGAGAAGACACCACGGTGTTGCGTATAAACAGACACCCACATGGTAGAATATTACTCAGTTTTAGCAGCCAAAGAGGCTCTGCCATGTGCCACAGCCCGCAAGAGACTCGAGTGCGTCACGGTAAATGAAATACCGCAGGCACAGAAAAGCAAATCTCATGCAGAGGTAGAACCTAAAAGGGGGGATTGGCTCTCTGGACTGGCTCGTCCCCATCCCCTGCACTGGGTGCTGAGACCTACGTCTGCCGTTTCTTCCGCACCTCCTTTTCCTCTGTAATCACTGCTCTGCCTCCGTGTCTGCAGCTTACACGGTCACAATCCAGCTTTGCTCTACTTGGGCCAGTTGTTCACCAGTACAAACTGTTCCTCATCCAAAAGGCAAACGGGACAGCAACCCAGCGAGGGTTTTCTTCCGTCATTAAATATGGAAGCTGGGGTGTGGCCCAGGGGAAGAGTGTTTGCCTAGCAGATGTGAGGCATCTACAGTGAGGACAGAGAGAGAGAGAGAGAGAGAGAGAGAGAGAGAGAGAGAGAGAGAGACAGGGTCAGACACAAACACAGACACAGACAGACAGACAGACAGACACAGACACAGAGAAAAGGAGAAGGAAGAAGAATAGGAGGAGGAGAAAGAGAAAAGGAAGGGAGGGGAAGAAAAGGGGGAGACAGGACAGCAGAGGAGAGGAAGGAGGGAAGGAGAAGGAGATGAGGGAGGGAGGAAGAGGCATCAGGGCCAGTCCAAGTTCTGCAGAGACAATCCTTGAGGAAACAGATAATCCAGGTGTTACAGCTACTCGGGAAGCCGAGGCAGGAGAATCTCAAGTCGAGGTCAGCCCGGGAACAGCCCGGTTTCACTTCAAAACTGAGTTTTTAAAAAGAGGTGATGGGGACAATCGTGGTGGGAGAGGATTTGCCTAGCACTTGCAGGTGCTGAGTTCAATCTCCAGTACTGAAGAGACACAGACAGACAGACAGACAGACAGACAGAGAGCTGCACTGGCTTCGAGATAAACTTGCCTCTCACTGTTCTGTTCACCAAGCTATTCCCCAACTGCAGAAAGAAAGCTTTTAAAATGTAAATAGGACCCGCGAGCACCCTCTGAGATTTTTCTTATCATCTTCTCCTGTTCTTTGTCTGCTTTGTGCTCAGGGTCAAACTGAGGACCTTGCACAAATGTTCTTATGTGGAGCTACAGCCCACCGCCTCTGCCGCTGTCTGTCTGTCTGTCTGTCTGTCTGTATCTCTCTGTCTCTCTATCTCTCCCTGTTGGGAACCATACAGCTCCTGAGGTTCTTGGGGTGAAGGACCATGAGAGGATGAGAAAATAAAAAGAGACAAAGCAGGGGTCGGGGACCCCTACTCTCCTGGTGGGAGGAGAGGAGTTGCTGGCCCACGCCGCACCCCACCCCACCCAGATTTTCATCTTCCATGTTACGACTCTGCAGGTGAGACCAAAGTTCTGGGGTTTTTGCAGATTTTTTTCTTCAAACCACAAATCACACTTTTTTCTTTTTTATCTTATGAAACAGGGGCCGGGGGTTTAGCTCAGCACCTGCCTGGCAAACACAAGGTCGTGAGTTCAATCCCCGGCACCAGAAAAAAAAAATTGTATCTTATGAAACAATAAAAAAAAGTTCATAACCAAAGAATAAAAGAATAACAATAGTTGTTACATTATGCGTCGTTATCTTCAAAGTGGTTACTCAGAATGTAAGACATAAAGCAAAAACATTCTTACAAAGACGGAAACCAACAGATAACAACGCAGTTTCTTTCCAACAAACTAAGATGAACTATTAGTATACACAAAACCAATAGCATATATATTGAAATATTTTTAAAACAATATGTAATTTGACAAAGTATTCAAATGTCTCCCTACTGCTTACTTGTCTCTGTTTTATTTTGCTCCTTATATATACTGTACATACAGACCTCTCTCTAAATTATATATCTGCAGTTATCACCTGGGAGGAAATCTCGAGCTTTTGCGTCTTATCTCGCTTACCATTATGTCCTCAAGTTGCACCCATTTACCTAAAACACACTTCCTCAGTGAAGTCTTCTGTTGTGTGATTGTTTCCAATCTGAGCGTTCCATGGCACCAACAGTAACCTCCTGCTGTCGTCAGCCTGTGAGTTTTGGGGATCACTGCTCACTGGGGAACCTGACCTATGTGGACTGACACAGCAGACCAGGCTCAGGTGTAAGAGCCGGGTTACAAACGCACGTCCCTCCTGGATCCGACAGTCACGGGATCCGTGAGCGAAAATCAAGTCCACGTCCTATGTTGTGAGCAGTTTCCTCGTGACGGTGCTCGAATGTCCCTCACGGCCAGAGAAGCACGTGCCGTCCCCAAGGCCCCGACGTTCGACCTCAAAGGCACAAGCGAAATGTGGGAACTGGAAAAACAAGCTGATTCATTTACATTCTGATCGGTCGGGTTATTAGGGACAGAAGGGTGTCAGTGGTGGATGAAGCTGTTCCTACCCTACGGCTGATCCGTGATGAGAATCGAGGTCACCCTCCCCCCGTCCTTCATGAAACTAATCCCCGACCGACGGGTGTCCTCACCCGCACGCCGCACCCACAACCCCAAGGCAGGGTCCCCGTCCCCAGCTGGCTTCCTGTTGGCTCCTGACAGCATGAGACACAGGCACAGAGCACGCTCCCGCCTCCCTCCACACCCCAGGGTCTGACTCACGCCCACCCCCGGCCCCCAGCTGGCCAGCTGATCCCCACAGAAGTAATCCGTGTTTGCACCCTCATGCGGGAGCTGGGGTGCAGCTCACCGCTCTGGGGTGTGCAGGGCCCCAGTAGCTTTGCTACCCGGTGCTGCAAAACAAGAAATAAATAAAAAATAATAATAAAACCTCAGTATCGCTCTCTTACCTCCACCGCCTGCATGCATAGATTCTTGAGTTAAATTCTCCCTGTTAAAATACCTGGAGCGCATTTCCAATATTGATGAGACTTGGAAACACGGAGCTGGAAAGCAGATGTGCGTGCAGGAACATTTCATGAGCCCACTTTAAAAAAAATGATTTTGATCCTCAGTACCAAAAACAAACAAACAAACAAACAAACAGAAAACCATGCAGAATGGAAAAGTTCCCAGACACAGAAAGTAGATTAGAAGTTATTGGGAGATAAATAGGAGAAAATGGGATGATATTGTTTAATGGTTTAAAATTTCTATTTGGCAACTCCGCGGTAGTGATAACCACACGGCAATGTGAATGTAGCTCTCGTACTCAGTTTTCCACTTTTTAAAGGGCTTAATGGGCTCGGGGGTGTAGCTCAGTGGTAGAATGCTTGCCTAGCATGCACCAGGCCCTGAGTTTGATCCTCAGCAGTGCAAAAAAAAAAAAAAAATTAAACATCGATAAAATGGTGAATTTCATGTTCTATATAGTTTACTACCAACGTTTAAAATAATTACAGAATATGCCAAAAACACGTTTGAATTGGCCCTTGCGAAGGGTAGATTATAAAGTGTGTAAATGACATTGTAAGAAATCTGGAGGGTTTTTTAAAAAATAGTTTGGGTGCTTCGTCATGGAAAACACCAGGCAAACAGGACCCTAAGCACAAGAAGAAGGTTAAGGTCAGCAGGAAAGGCGTGCGGGTTTCACGAACCCCGGTCGGATGTGGTAGGGGGTGAGGTGGCTCCACCCCGTGGTCTTCACCCCAAAATAAACACCAGGAGGACAACAGGCAAGACCACACTGATTTTTTTTTTTTTTGGTGCCGGAAATCGAACTCATGACCTTGCATTTGCCAAGCAGGCACTTACCAAATCGATCTTCTTAGGGTTACTTGCTTGGTCTTTCTCAGATTGTCAGGGTCGTGAAAAACAACGAAAGACGGAGGTGTTATCAGACTAAGGAGACGCGGCAGTGAGAGGCGATGTGATATTTGTCTTTCTACATCTTGCTTATTCCATGGACCATTATGACCCCCAGGTCCGTCCATTTGGCTGAAAATGACAAGGTTTCTTCTCTTGGTGGCTGAATAGTATTCCTGTGTGTGTGTGTGTGTGTGTGTGTGTGTGTGTGTGTGTGTGTGTGTCACATTTTCCAGAGGCCGTGGAAGGGTAGGGGAGAATGGGGTAAACAGGAAGAAGTTGCTTAAGCCTTGGCCACGTGGTGGCTCACGCCTGTCAGCCCAGCACTCGGGAGGCTGAGGCAGGAGGATCGCTGCAAGTTCAAGACCAGCCTGGGCTACAAAGTGAGCTCAAGGCCAGCCTGAGCTGCACAGTGAGACCCTGTCTCAAAAAGCCAAAAACAAGTCTTAGGCACATAAGAAGAATAAATTCCGATGCTGTGTTACCCAGCAACAGTATCGTACAATTCAAAATAGTAAGAGAGAAGATTTTCAATGTTCTCAATGCAAAGAGACGATAGGGAACCTAAACATTCCAAGTCGATTCATACACAATCTGAAATGTATCAAAATACCACACTGTCATCCATCAGGATGCCCAATTATCATCTGACATTTAAAAATAGTGAAATAGGGGCTGGGGATTTAGCTGCCTGGCAAGCACAAGGTCATGAGTTCGATCCCCAGTACCAAACATTAAAACAATAAATAGTAAAAATAGTAAAATAAAGGCCAGGTGGAACTCTGGGCTGGATCTTGGAAAAAGGATAGTGATTTTAAAAAGTGGATAAGTCTGGAGCTCTGCTTATTAAAAAGTCTGGAGTGTTTTCTTTGCAACGTGACACGGCCCTGGTCTAACAATGGCAAACTGTTATCAGACAAACCAAACGGACGGGCATTCTGCAAAACTCCTACCAGTACTCTCGGGAAGTGTCAAGGTCAGACAGCCATCACGGATCAGAGACGGCCAAGGAGAGAAGACAGCCAACTGCCATGAGGGGCCCCGGAACAGAGGAGGAATGTTCGTGGTTAAAAACAAGTCAATCACGCGTAAAGTCGAACTCCAGTCAGTCGTCTCCTCCCGAACTTGGATCTGGCAAATGTGTCCTGGCTATGCAGCGGATTCACAGCAAAGGAAGCTAGTCTGAAGCTACGGGAACTCTGTACTATTTTTGCAACTTTTCTGCAAACTTAAAATTGTTCCAAAATAAGTTTATTTAATACTGCACTAAAACTAGAAGCACAAAAATTTTTTTAAAAAATAGAAGCACAGACCTTGCTTTGGTGCACACATATAAATTACGTGTCTAATCATTCTGCAGTGGCAGAGCACAGCAGCCCATGACGTGCTCCATAAAGAGTCGCTGTTATTATTTGCCAGTTTGCTAAAAAAAAAAAAATGTTAAAAAGACTTCGTTGGAGGATCGGGGATTTAGCTTGGCGGTGCAGCGTCTGCCTGGCAAATGTGAGGTCCTGAGTTTGAATCCCAGTGTCCTGCAAAAAAGAATTTCATTGGAAACAAAAACAATAAAAAGGAAAGTGCGTTTCTAATTTTTATTTTTTATTAATAAGTAAGATCTGTACTTTCAATGGGGCACAGCATGATACGCACACACTGATCACACCAGAGCAATTAGAATTTCCCTCTCCTCTCGTTTCTTTCATTCCATTCTATTTATTTACTTTTGCGAGTGCTGGGGATTGAACCCAGGACCTCATATATGACCCACAGGGGCTCTGCCCCTGGGCTACCACCCCACCTTCCTCCCTTGTCACTTCTTTATTTTTAAAGTCTTCCAGAGCTTCACAGAACAGGGCACTATGTTCTGTTTCCCTAATTTACTCCTGAATTCCCTGACCTCAGCAGGCTTTAATCATCTGTAATCACAGCATAGAGTCAGCAGGTCTGGAATGTCTACACCAGATAAATTAATTTGTCAGTTGTAATGCTGGTAACACTTGATTGACAAATCGCAAGTTTTGAAATTACACTTGACTTGGAAAGAATGTGGGGGTGTGCCCCAGGCGTGCCTGGGGTTCAAACTCTATTGCATCAAGGTGAATTATCATTCAACTACTGTACACCGTCCTGACTGGGTTTAACCCTCTGCCTCGCTCTCTCTCCCTCTCTCCTATTCTTTTTTCTTCTCCTTCCTCCTCTTCTTCTTCCTCTCCCCCCTCATCCTCTTCCTTTTGTTGTTTTGTTCTGTTCTGTTCTGTTTTTGACACGGTCTTGCTTCGTCATTCAGGTTGGTCTTCAGCTCACCACGTGGCTCACCCGGCCTGGTCTGGAAATCACGCCAATCCTCCTGCCTCAGCCTCCTGAGTGCGGGATTACAGGTGCGCGCCTGGGTTTAGCTTTTTAAATCCATGCAGCTGTACCTGTGGACAGATTCCCACACAGGCACAGAGCTGAAAGAGATTAGCAAGTGATGTTGAGTATCTTCTAGCCGACACTTCCCGTCCAGTTTTTTCCCATTGATAACTCTACAGATGAGGGTGAAACCAGCCTGGGTGGGAAGGCAGACTGAACAAGCCTCCCTCCTCAACCACAGAACTAGACTGTTTGCACCCCCAAAGGCCTCCTCCTCCCCCGGCTGCTCAAGCTGACGTGCGTGGAACCAGATGGGCTGCTGTCTCCGTGGTCACGTTTGCCAGTCTGCGGTCAGCCTTCGCCCCACCCCTGCATGCCTGGGGCGGGTTACCCAGTGGGCCACGAGCAACACCGGGCTAACCGAATCGGTGTGATTCTGGGTACCGGAGGCCACCTGCGGATCGGTGCCAATAGCACGAAACAGGAAGCTGGAGGGGAAGACGGCGCTGTTGAGTCTCGGAGAAGCTGGTTTTCCCGGTACGAACTCAGCTGTTCTCATCAGAGGGGCTCAAGCTCTTGTGTCACTGCGGATGACTTCGGTCCCTTCCAGGGGAGCCCTGGTCCGCACCTGGAGCATCGCTTCCTGCTCCCGGGCAGATCCCTCGGCCATGGCACAGATCCTGCACCCGCTGGTGCAGACTTCCCAGTGTCCACCACTGACCTTTGAGCCCCCCCAGCACAGAGCCCTGATACAGACTTGCACAAGACGTTGTCGTGGGCCCTGGGCCCCCAGCGGGACTTGTGCAGGACGTCGCCGGAGAATCCGAACCCTAAGCTGGATTTTTGGGGTCTCTAGTGTGTGGACAGATCTCCTGAAGTCTGCATTTGACTTTTTGGATGAATCTTATAAAATAATCCTATAAATTACGTGTCTTATATTAAATCTGTTCACTTGTAACCCCTGACTACAACATCCTGCATTGTTATTGTGTTGATCTTTTTCTTTTCTTTTCTTTTCTTTTGTTTGTTTGTTTGTTTGTTTTGGTGCTGGGGATCGAACTCACGACCTCGTGTTTGCCAAGCAGGCACTTATGCCGCTGAGCTAAACCCCTGGCCCCCCCTGAGCTAAACCCTGGCCCCAGTATTTTTCTTTAAAACAATCCCATTTTGTATAATTGAAAAGAAAACCGTTATCATACAATGGAATATTACTTGGCAACAAAAATGGAATAAAGAACTGATATTGGCTACCGTGTGGAGGAACCTTGAAAATATTATGCTTTGCAACCAGGAAAAGCCAGCCGCAAAGGGTATATATTCCTAAGTCCCTGAAAAGCCCAAACAAGTGGACAAGTGACTCCACAGAGGCAAAGATCAGGCCACCAATCACCAGAGTGAAGGGGGTGACTGGGGACCCGTGGGTGCTGGGAGAGTTTCAGAGTTGCACAGAGATGACGTTTGGACACCACTGTACACCAAAAATCGCCGAACATCTGCTGGGGAAGGGTGAATTTTGCACTGTGTGAATTGTACTTTAAGCGTGTCAAAGCCTCTTGCTTAGGCTTCAGAAAGACCCCTCAGATGTAGGTGAGGCTGTCTGTGCGTCTGAAGCCTTCTGGGAAAGATGGGGCGCTAGGGCCCCGGAAGGAAATGATGGTTTTCGTGTTCATTTTTATCCTGTGCTGTTTCCACTGGGCGCTGGCTCGGGGCCTTACTGGGATGTCCAGAAGGTCATCAGTGGGCAAGGTCTTGCCGGAGACATCGGGGTACTTTTTAAAGTTTTATTTTTATAATGGTTACACGCGCTGTGGGGAGCTGGAGCATCTGTGGGTGCCGAGAATGTTAACCCTCTGTCACCACATTAAATCAGTAACCCTTGCCACACACAGGAGATGACCTAAAAATAAAGACCTACAATTAATTTTTTGTGGTGGAGCCGGGGATATTTTTTGCCAGGACCTCAGGCGTGCTAAACAAGGGTTCTGCCTCTGAGCCCCGCACACCCTAGCCCGAATCCACACCTCTTCGTGCACGTGTGCAAATACTTCTCCAGAAACAGAATTGCAATCTCAAAGAGTAGGAGCAATTTTTTACCTCTGATAGATCTGTTCACTCGTGTATTGCATTGGAGTGATTGATTCTGCCCCTACCGAATCCTAAATGCTGTTTTAGGTACTAGAAACTGTGGGACTGAAAAAGATCAGACCCCCTGGGATTTATGTTCTAGGAGGAAATGTGTTACTAAAAAACCGGTAAGAACAAGATACGATACCAACAGTGCTAGGAGAAAGAAAGGAGTGTGTGAGGAGTCAGAGAGTGATGGAATTGTTGTGGTTATTAAAAAAAACTCATAAAATTTATCACTTCGTGTGAGTGAGTCAGTGACACGTGGCACATTCATGCCTGTCTATCTAGTTCCAGAACATTTTCATCATCCGGAAGAGAAATCCCGAACCCAAGTGGATAATCAGGAAGCTGACATTTGAACAGAGATCCAAAAGAAAAACAAGAGAAAGCCATGTAAAACCAGAGGAGAGCTGGGCACGCTCGCACGTGCCTGTAATCCCAGCTCTGAGGAGGTGGCTGAAGCAGGAGGGTTGTGAGTTCGAGGTTACATAGTGAGACTGGCTCAAGAGAAAACATAAAATCTGATACTACCCACATGCCCCATGCTACTATTTAGCCCACCCGTTTCTTTAAGCAATTCTGTTTTCTTTGGTTTTTTTTAATGTATATTTTATTTAAATGCAGCGGAATATTATTGGACAAAAGGAGAATAAAATACTGATCTCTACCACAGCATGAATAGATCTGCAAAACAAAGGCTTTCAAGGAGAAACCATCCTAGGCTTCGAGGTACAAGAGCTGTTGGAAGGGGCGGGCTTTAGCCAGCCTCAGAGGAACGAAGGCACCTGATTCTGGATTCGGAGAGTTCCGTCCAAGCGACCCCAAAGCCACATAAGCAGAGACCACCCACTGCAGTCCCCAGAAGAGGGACACGTGAGTCACGCCAGCTTCAGGCAAGCAGGCAAGAACGGCCTTCCACATCCATGCAAATTCGGCCAGCCCTGCGGACGGAAACCGTTAACAATTAGACCCCTAATAATCAGCGGTGTTTATCCTGCACCAACCATAACACGCCTGGTGGCTACGCAAACTCCTACGACTTCGAAGCGCCCGGCTACGCCAAGAGCTGTAAAAATGTTACTTGCCTTTGTTTTATTGCTCTGTTTTTGCAGTGCTCGGGATGCAGCCCAGGCCCTGCCCATGCTGGGAAAACCTGCCTCGGTCACTGACACAGTTCTGCTCTCTGCCCTGGACACGTTAACACCACTTTCCAGAAGGTACCCTGAGGAAATAATGCAACAGGAAAAGAAAAGTTTCACGCTCTTATTCCAGCCTTCCTTACAGCTGTTTTCTCTTGGCACAGGTTTGCAATACGTAGCGATCACATTCAGCCTGGGGACGTGGTACACATCCATCACACTTTGATCATTTTTACCCCTCCTGCCCTCCGTCCGCTTCCCTCTCTCCTTCTCCAGACCCCGTCTCTGCTCTGCAGATTCCACCTTCCTATTTCTCGGCGCATCTCTTTCAGTTTGCCCTTTAAGTCATTTGTATTTTGCAATTCTCAGAGAAACCCCGCGATATTTAATCTCCTGTGTGTCATCTACTTTACTTAATATTGTGTGTCACCCGTTTTCCCTCAGCTGACTCGAAGTCCTCCTTTACGCACTCTGCGAAATCCAAAGCAGCCTGAAAGGAGAATTAGGAAGTGTATGCAAAGCAGAGTGTATGATTTGTAATATTAAGTGGGGAGCGGCTCGGAGAAAAATGGTTTGCTTTGTGCATTTCCCACTGAGACCAAACAAATCCTCTAGAGACCGAGCGCAGAAGGAAACAAAGTCATGCAAGAATTTCCAAATGCAGCACAAGTTTTTGCATGGGCACTGCCTGGACAATCCCGCCCCACACCCAAGCTCTGCAGA
>PVJX010037677.1:0-16797 GCA_004027295.1 Dolichotis patagonum
TCTATTTTTCTGCCATTGGTTGTCTATTTTTCTGTTCCACTCCAGTGTCTGCCCCATTCACTAAGGCCTCTCTGCCACTATTCCTGAAATGCTCGTATTCTGTTTCTCTCTCTCTAAAATGTCCTTCAGCATTTTTTGTAGGGTTCGATTGGTGGTCACAAATTCTCCCCATTCCTCTTTGTCATGGAATCATCTTGTTTCTCCATTAATTTCTAGAGAGAATTTTGCAGGATACATCAATCTGGGCTGGAGGTTGTTCTCCTTCAGGGCTTGAATTGCTTCACTCCAACCTATTCTTGACCTGATGGTTTGTGTCTAGAAGTCTGCTGTGATTTTTATGGGTTTTCCTTTGTAGGTGATCTGTTTCTTTTCTCTGATGGCTTTTAATATTTTGTTCTTATATTGAATTTCTGGGATCTTGATTATTATGTGTCTAGGTGTAGCTCTGTTTTGGTTGTAGGTGGCTAGAGTTCTGTACGCTTCATCTATCTGCATATCATTACCTTTTTCTATGCTTGGGAAATTTTCCTTAATAATTTCTGTGAATAGCCTTTGTAATTCCTCAGTTTTGACTCCTGCTTCTTCATTCACATGCTTCATTCTTAACTTATAGTCCTCTTGTCATCCTCTAGCCTTCCAATTGTTACTGCCTGCTCCCTTGTTATTTTTAAGAGATCTTCCCTTTCCTGATCACACATTGCAAGCCTGTGTTCAGTTTTTGGTAGTCTATCTTTTGTTTCTTTCAAGCAGTTTTGCCAGCTTTGTTGGAGTCTTTAGTTTCCTGATAATCTCTTTGAATCTGCTTCCTGAATTCTAGGTTATTTTTGTATTCTTCATTAAATGTTTCTCTCCTTTTGTGTTCCTCCATTCTTCTCTCTGTGTTTTCTTGAGAGGTGCCCAGCCTTTCTTTTATTAATCTATTTATCTCTTGTTTAATTTGAATTAATATTTCATTTTTGATCTCCTTTATGAGGTCCTGAATATATCTTTTTATGTCTGCTAATGCTGTGTTTGATGTTGCATGTTTGCTGCCCTCAATCTCTTGTATTTACCTCTCCTGAGTCAATGTTCTCAGGGTTGGGGGCTAGAGGTTTTTTCTTATTTCTCCCTCTCATCATGTTTTTGGTTCCTTCCATACAAGTGTACAGTGTAAATCCTAGCCCCTTTTCTTGTTGGTTAAGGCTCCTCTGGAGCGCCTAGGCTAGGGGATGCTGCCCTCTGGAGTCTGCTATCACAGATTGAAGTTTAAGTGAGGGCAGTGTGTACTGGCTTCTCCTCTCTGGACCAGGCAACCTTTGCGGGCCTTCACTGCGTTAGTGTGTGCGGAGCTCAGGGAATTAATTTGTAGGCCTCCACTGGGTCCCAGCCAGGGGCATGCGCCAGTCCAAGCAGATTCCACCAATCCACTTGGCAAGGGGAGCTGCCAACTGAAGCCCCTTCTATATGCAGTTAGGGCTGTCCTGCCAAAATCCAACATGTTTTCCAGTCATTTGCCCCTTTCCCGTGGGAAGGTCTTATTCCCATCACTCACCGCCGGTCCCTGAGAATTGCTGGGCTGCCGACCTCCGACCTCAGTGCAGCTTTGGTGCATATTCAGGGTGCCTCTGCGTGGGTCGTGTGCAGAGCTGAGTTCAGGCGAGCAGCGCACAGGGCTGTTCAGCTCCATACTCTGGCCACTCAAGACAGTCACATTAAAGCAGTTCAGTCAGTCAGGTTGGTCTCAGGCAGGAATTCAGGCAGCTCTAGGAAGGTGCCGTGCTGGCTGATCTTAGCTTCTCTAATGGTAGCCCCAGGACCTCATATTCGAGCATTTTTTTTCAGTTTAGTTTCTTCCTGGATCGAGAGAGTGCATCTCTCTCTATTTGGTTCTCTCCAGGGTGTTCTATTCTGGCATTTAAGCTGTCTCTCTCAGAGAGGTTCCTTCTCCTGCTACCTACTGGTCCACCATCTTTGGATCCTCCTCCATAATTACGTTCTTAAAGGTGTTATATCCAAATATATTTAAAGCAGAGATTTATAGCTTCAATTTATGAATTTTTGTCGGGGTGGGGCACAGTTAAGTTTATAATGTATTTTGCTAGTGCTTTTTTATGTTTATTTTTTGAAGCCCATTCTAGTACTTTTGCTTCATGGTTTTTAAAAACTTTTATTTTATATACTATGTTCCTTAACTCACTGGGAATTTTTTAAAAAATCTTTTTCAGTTAACATTTTCACAGAAATTTTCTTCAATATCAAGAACTTAAAATTAAGAAAAAATATAAGAGAAAAATATTCCAGGCTCATTCCCAATCAAACACCTTTTTTTTTTTTGGTACCTGGGATCAAACTCATGACCTTGTGCTTACCAGACAGATTCTTATGCCACTGAGCTAAATCTCCAGCCCTCAAATACCTTTTTACATCTTTGTAGACAGGCTTCAGTCTGGGGCAGTCTTTCAACAGCAGGCTTGCACTTATAAACCAAATATGAAAGTTTAGACTTTTTAAAGACTTTTTCTCAGCAACCATCTTGCCATGGACATGTACAGTGGTTTTTAAGCTTTTCCATATAGAGGAGTGCCTTTTAATATTTAATTTTTGAAATGACTTCACACAGATTTTCTTCACAGCTGCTCTATTGTCTGAGCTATGTTCTGCTTCAAATGTCTGTGGTTCATTAGTTCTCCTTGTGGTACTTCCAGCAACACCTTTCACTTAGTCTGATTTCTAAATCCAGAAGAACAGAGACTACTAGCATCTTGCATCATTGTTTCAGGTGGCTCTTAAACAGGTTAAAATGGTGCAGTCACTGTGAAAATGAGTATGAAGATTCCTCAAAGAACTAAATATAGAAATTCCACTTGACCTAGCTGTACTTCTAGGTAACCTTCTGAAAAAGTTAAAGAAAAAACATTACATTGATATATGTCTATAGAATAAAAATTTAGCATAATACATAAATCTTGGGAGCAGATTCAATGTGCATCAACAGAAAAATTGATAATAAAAATGTAGTATAAATGCACAATGGAGTACTATTCATCCATAAATAATGATGAATTAATCATTTTTAGAAAAATGTATATGCTTTGAGGCTATACTTTTAACAAATATATCGGACACAGATATTTACATATTGCATGTTTCCTCATGTGAAAAAAATCCACAGTATTAAATGAAAGAGCAAACCAAAAGATAGATGACAGGAAATTGGGAAATAGACTTTGTAGATATATGAAGGGGGTTTAAGGATAAATGCAGATGAGAGTCGTAAAAGAAAGTAAAAAGGATCAGGGTATGATATGTGTATGTACTAATTCCCCACATTAAACATATTTATTATGTATAACAACAATATGTTAATAAAATATAATGAAATTATTTACTCTTAACAAATATTTGAAACGTTTCTTTGCTTCCTCCAGGATGAGACAAAAAAAAAAACTTCATGAGAATATGATCTGCTACTACTTCCAATACACAAGACTTTCATGTCATTTTCTTTCCTTTTTCTTGACCCAGTATTTGCTTACTTGCAGTACACAGAAATTTTCTAGATTTCTGACAAAGTTGTTTCTCAGTGTTATATTTTGTTTGTTTCAATGTTTCTACAAGAAACAAGAAAATAGCAGTTATCTATTCTGCAATTTCTCTGATAGTATTCTTTATGAAAGACAAATTTAAAATAGTTATGTTTACTTTTAATACTTGGAATATGTTATTTTATTATCTTCTGGACTGTACTATTTCTGGAAAAAAAGAAATCTTATCCTTTTTTAAAAATTTTGTTTAAAGACAAAAAAACTGGAAAAAAAGGGTAGCAACAATACAGAATTACAAAGGAAAAGAAGAAAAGGACAAAAACACTAATAAATCACTACTTGATAAATTACATACTGTCATCTTGGAAATAGTTGTTCAAGTTACAAAATTAAAGAATACAAAGTAGACATTCAAACAGTGAGACTGTTAACAGTTCTCAATGATCTAACAAAAAGAGTAATATGGTCATCTATATTACACACTTAAACATACATGAATTTATATCCTTTAGAGCACTTTCTTTTCCTCTCTTTTTTACAGTAGCAATTATGCATTTTGGTTTTTATTGATGCTACATTTCTTATTAATTTTTACACTAGAGAAACAATGTGATATTCATAAATATGATTCTTATTTATTTCCCTAATGAGGATAGTCTCAAGTTGTCTCCGTTTCCCTATGAAGGCCTCAAGAACATCCTTCTTCATAGTTGACTAATACTCCATTGTATAAAGATACCACATCTTTTTCATCTACTCTGTGGATGATGGGCATCTTGGTTGTTCCCAAAATTTAGCTATTACAAATTGTGCTGCTATAAACATAAGTGCACATATATCACTGTGATGTGACCTTTTCAGTTTTTCTGGGAAAATACCCAAGAGGGGAATAGCTGGGTTGAATAGAGCTTCCATACCCAGTATTCTGAGAATTCCCTATACGTATATCCATAGTGGTTGCACCAGTCTACACACCCACCAACAATGGAGAAATATTCCTTTTCCCCCCACAGCCTCACCAACATTTGTTATCAGTTGATTTTTTGATGACAGCTATTTTTTCCAGAGTGAGAAAAACCTCAATGTTGTCTTAATTTGCATTTCTCGAATGCCCAGTGATGGTGAACATTTCTTCATGTATTTATTTGCCATTTGTATGTCTTCATCTGAGAACTGTGTGTTCATCTCAGATGCCCATTTTTGGAGAGAGTCTTTGCATTTGGAGGGTTTGATGTTTTTCTGTTCTTTATATGTTCTTGATATAAGTCCTTTGTCTGAGGGGTTTCTGGCTAAAAATTCTTTCTCATTCTGTGGGTGTCTTTTCACTCTGTTGGAGATTTCTTTTGAAGTGCAGAAAGTTCTCAATAATATGAGATCCCAATTGTTGATTCTCTGAAGCATTTCCTGTGCAGTTGGCATTTTGTTCATGAATTCTCCGCCTACCCCTATGTCTCTAAGATTTCTAACTACCTTATCTTCTAGTAGATATAGTGTTTCTGTTTTAATGTTTAGGTCTTTGATCCACTTAGTTTTATGCATGTTGATAGACATGGATCTAGTTTCAGTCTTCTCCATGTGGAGAGCCACTTTTTCCAACACCATTTATTAAAGAGGCTATTCTTGCTCTAGTGAACCTGTTTGGCCCCTTTGTCAAATATAAGGTGGGTCAGTGTCTTTGTACTTATACTTGCATCTTCTAATCTGTTTCATTGATCCTCAGGTCTATTTCTTTGCAAATACCATGTTGATTTTATCACTGTGGCTTTGAGTACAGTTTCAGGTCAGGAATTGAGATGCTCCTTGCCTTGTCTTTATTGCCCAGAATTGCCTTTGCTATTCTAGGTTTTTTCTGTTTCCAAATGAATTTTTGGAGTGTTCTCTCTAGGTCTGTGAGGTATGTGAATGGTATTTTGATTGGGATTGCATTAAATCTGTATAACACTTTTGGGTGTATGGCCATTTTTACTATGTTAGTTCTTTCTAGCCAAGAGCAAGGACTAGCCTTCCATTTTCTAATAACCTCTTCAATCTCCTTTTTTAGCATAGTATAATTTTCAGCATATAGGTGTTTTACATGTTTATTTAGGTTTATTCCTAAGTATTTCATTTTTTAGATACTATTGTGATGGGTAATATTTCCGTAATTTCTATCTCATGGAGATCCTTGTTTCTGTACAGGAATGCTATTGATTTTTGAGAATTGACTTTGTAGCCAGCTACACTGCTGAATTTGTTTATTAACGCTAGTAGTCTTTTAATGGAGTTTTTTGGGTCTTCTGTATAGAGTATCATGTCATCTGCAAATAGTGATAATTTAACTTCTTCCTTTCCTCTCTTTATTCCTTTTATTTCTCTCTCTTGTCTCATTGCCCTGGTTAGTTTTTCCAGAACTATATTTAATAGGAGTGGTGATAGTGGACATCCTTGTCTTCTTCCTGATTTTATTGTGAAAACTTTCAGTTTTTTCCCATTTAGATTAAGGTTTGCTTTCAGTTTGTCATAGATGCCCTTTATGAGATTGAGGTAGACACTGTGTGTTCCGAGTTACTGAATGGTTTTTATCGTGAACAAGTCTTGGACTTTTCGAAATCTTTTTCTGCATCTACTGAGAGACCATGTGGTTTTTTCTTTTTGGCTCCGTTGATGTGGTATATTACATTTTTTATTTGCATATGTTAAACCATCCCTGCATTCCTGGAGTGAGCCCCACATGGTCATGATATATAATGTTCTTGATGATTTGCTGCATTGTATTTGCCAGTATTTTATTTAGAATCTTTGCATCAAGGTTTATTATTGTGATTGCCCTATAGTTCTCCTTTTTGGTTGTGTCTTACTCTGGTTTTGGTATGAGAGTAATACTTGCCTCCTGGAATGATTTAGGGAGGATTGCTTTGTTTCTATTTCATTGAAGAGTTTAAGGAGTATTGTAATCAAATCTTCTCTAAGTTTCTTGTAGAATTCTTCTGTGAATCCATCAGGACCTGGGATTTTCTTGTTGGTAAGTTTTTTTTATTACTTTTTCAGTTTCAATACCTGATATTGGGTTATTCAAAATTGCTATATCTTCTTGGTTGAGCTTTAGTTTTTTATATGTCTAGAAATCTGTCCATTTTCTCTGTGTTTTCCACTCTATGTGAGTAGAGACTTTCACAGTAGGTATTCATGATCTTTTGATTTTTCCATGGGTTCTATAGTAATTTCCCCCCTTTCTGTCCTTATTTGTGTGAAGTTGTGTTTTTCTTTGTTTTTCTTTATAAAGTTAACTAGAGCTCAATTTTGTTTATTCTCTCAAAAAACCAACTTTTTGATTCATTAATTCTTCTTATTTTTTAGTTTCCATTGCATTGATTTCTGCTCTAATCTTTACAATTTCCTCTCTTCTATGAGGTTTGGGTTTTACTTGCTGTTCTTTTTCTAGAAGCTTGAGATGAAACATTAGGTTGTTTATTTGTGCTCCTTTTGCTTTCTTGAATTGACAGTTTATTGCTATATATTTCCCTCTTAAGACCGCTTTCATTCCATCCCAGAGATTACAGTAGGTTGTTTCTGCATTTTCATTGACTTGTAGGTACTGCTAGGAAATGACTAACTGATAAATTACATGCTGTCGCCTTAGAAATAGTTGTTCAAGTTACAAAATTAAAGCATAAAAAGTGAACATTCAAAGAGTTCTGCTCATTGATCCAACAAAAACTTAATAATATTGGCCTAAGAGACAGAGGATGGGAAGATAAGAGTTTTTTTTTTATCAACTGCAGAATAGTTGAAAAAGATATGGATCAGGGAAGTCTCTGGCACCCCTGAGCCACCTTGGGTTGTCAATCCTGGGTGTGCCCCTTGGGGAAACCACCTGCCTCCTGGACCTAGTACTGCAATTCATTTTTTGATCCAACCCCTTCTTCCAGAACCTTGGAATACAGTGGATTACCATGCTGGCTGGATGAGAGACTTAGGAACCTCTCACCCAAACAGAAGACCTCAGCAGGCTCCAGTCTGTGTGGTGAGTCTGCCCCTAAAATAGAGGTTTGTAGTGAGTAAATAGGAGTGGAAATGAAACACTCTCCAACTGTAAGACCTTGGGGAAGCTGGCAAGAGAGTGGGTAACCAATCCATACAGAGAACATCAGACAGGTTGAGGAGTGTGCAGATAATACTCCCCCAACTTAGAGAAAATTAAAGAGCTTATGAGATACCCCAGTGACACAGTAGGGCCTCAGCTGACACAAACACTATAGGCATGGAGATCTGGGGACCTGCAACAACATGAATATATCACAACAGCAGGAAATAAAAGTAGACATACATCAATACTTCTAGGCTAGTCAGCCCAGAAAGAATATAGAACTCACTCAACAGGCCTTGTAAGGGGAATCTGGGTGATTGAATCTTCTCTTCATTGTGATACCCAGCACTTTGACAAACATCAACCACACAATAGGACCTTAAATTCACACTATGGACAGTTGAGGCTGTTGGGACTGAAAGACCAAATATTTACCCAAAAGGTGAAAATGACAAAATGAAAAGGCAAAATGCAATCTCAAACATTGAGTCCATCAAGAGCAAGTACAGGGGACAATGAAATAGAGGACTTTAAATGTCATACATCAGAAATCTCTGAAAAGATAGCAAATGAAGTAAAGACACAAATCCATGAGGCTATAGAGGAACTCAAATTAGAAATATGCCTTATGTAAAGACAGAAATGAAAACCTTAGTAAATGAGTTGCTCAATATAGCTAGAGAAGAAATAGATAAAAAAAATACAGGAGCATGGGAAATTGACTGAAACTTGAATGAACAATGCAAAAAAGCAGAATCCATGAAAAAATTCAAAGAGATATCCAAGAAACAAAAAATTATATTGAAAGCTGGCAAAACCATTTAAATGAAGCTGAGGATAGAATTTCAGACCTTGAGTACAGGATCACAGATAGCAATCATAGAAGGGTACAACTTATAAAAACAACAAAGCAGAAAAACTTGCAGGACCAGGAACTCCAGCCAGAGTCATGCCTGGGTCTGGGCTAGATGCAGGCCTTTCCTGTGACTCTGCCTTCTCTGCAGAACACATCTGGGCACCAGGGACCTCAAGACAGAGGCACGCATGGGGCAAGCCTAAACTGGAGCCACTTCTGTGACTCCCACAATCTCTGCAGAGGACCTTTTGGCATCAGGGAACACCAGGAGGAGCTCCCACCCTTTCTCTCATAACCTTGGGCTAGAACGGATTAACTGTGCTAGCTTGATGGGAAATTCAGTAACTGCCTTACCCAAACAGAGGATTTCATCAGGTTTGAGTCAGTGTGATGAGTATGCCCCTCAAATAGAGGTGTACAGTGGGTAAATAGGACCAGTAGTAAAGCTCCCTTGAACTAACTGTAAGACCTTGGTGAGTCTGACAAGAGTGTGGGTGACTCCTTCCTGCACACAGAAAACATCAGGCAGAATGAGGAGTGTTCCAATAAAGACTCCCATAACTTGAAGAAAATCAAAAGGGCTTATGAGACACACAGGCACACATTAGGGACACAGTAAGGCCTCAGCCAACACAAACACTATAGATAGGGAGATTTGGTGACCTGGAATAACCTGAAGATAAAGTAATAGCAGGAAACTAAAGTTGACATACATCAAAACTGCTAGGCTTGACTGCACAGGAAGAATATAGAACTCAACAAGCAGGACCTGCAGCAGGGAGTTGGGTGATTGGTCCACCTATTGATTGTGGGACCCAGCAATTGGACAGACACCAACCTTACATTAGGAACCCAAGATACATACTACCAAAAATTGACACTAGTGGGACTGAAGGACCAAATATTAAGTTGAAAGGGGAAAATGGCAAAACAAAAAATCAAAATGCAACATCTACTCCACCAGGAGGAAGTACAGGAGACACTGAAATAGAAGACTTCAAAACTAACAAGCCATAAATCTCTGAAAAGATAGTGAGTGAAATAAAAAAAAACAACTCCATGAGGCCATACAGGAAATCACATTAGAAGTACTCTCCCATGTAAAGATAGAAATAACAACCTTAGTAAAGGAGTTGCTGAGCATAGCTAAAGAAGAAATAGATAAAAAGGTATAGGAGCATGGGCAACTGATTGAAACCTCCAATGAACATATAGAAAACATGTAGAATTCCTGAAACAAACATCCAAAAAACAGAAAATTCTATTCAATGCTTGCAAAACCATTTAAATGAGGCTGAGCATAGAATTTCGGACATCGAGGACCGCATTGCAATTAGTGATCATAAAAGGATAGAAATTTTAAAAGTAACAAAGCAGTATGAAGTGACAATCCAGCAGCTTCAAGATTATGCCAAGACAAAAAATATAGGATTAATAGGCATCAGTGAAGAGGCAAGAGTCAATGTAAATGGCATAACTAAAATATTCACTGAAGTAATAGAAGAAAATTTCCCAAACATGGGGAAAGAATCTGATATGCAGATAAGTGAGGCATATAGAACACCAAACAGTCACAATCAACATAAATCTATATCTAGACATATACTAATTAAGATTTCAGACATACAGCATAAAAAGAAGTTACTACAAGCTTTTAGAGAAAAGACATAACTCATGTATCAAGTTCACCCATTAGAATCACTGGAGACTTTTCAGCACAAACCTTCAAGTCAAGACAAGCATGGAGTGAGATATTTCAAGCCTTGAAAGAAAACAACTTTCAAACCACACTGATTTACCCAGCAAAACTTTCATTCAAATTTAATGGAGAAACCTGATATTTCCATGACAATGAATAACTGAAGATATTGATGTCCACCAAGCCAACACAAAACAGAGTATTCAAAGACATACTCGGTACAGATAAAAATGACCTCAATACCCAGAACAACAACAGAAAGAAACCACCAGTTAGGACAAGCAATTAAACAAAAGAGAAAAGCAGAAAGCAAACAACTGGAACATAAGATGGCCAAGTCAAGCCAGTATATATCAGTGATACCCATAAATGTAAATGGCCTCAATTCAACTATCAAAAGAAATGTTGACAGAATGGTTCACAAAACATGATCCCACAATATGCTGTATGCAAGAAACACATCTGACCCAAAAGGAAACTAATAGATTAAAAGGCAAAGGGTGGAAAAAAGTATTCTATGCAACAGGAACCCAGAAAAATCAAGGGTAACTATTCTATTTGTAGACAATATTAATTTCAAACCTAAAATGATTAAAAGTAATAAAGAAGTTCACTACATACTCACTAGTGGAAAAATTTAGGAGGAAAAACTAACAATTATAAATATATAGGCATCAAATACAGGAGCACCCAACCATATAAAATACTAATAGACATGAAAAACCAAATACACAAGAAAGCAATTATAACAGAGGACCTTAACAGCCCATTGTCACAAAGAGATTAACTAGACAAAAAGTCAGCAAAAATAATAGAACTGAATCACACCTGTGAGCATATGGACTAAGTAGATGTTTACAGAGTGTTCCATCAACTACATCCGAATATATGTTCTTCTCAGCTGTGCATGGGACATTCTCCAAATTAGACCATATATTATCCCATAAAACATTCTTAAGTAAATGAAAAGGTATGGAAATTATCCCATAGGTAATATCTGACCATAGCACACTGAAATTGGAAAATAATGTTAAAAAAGCATAACCTCATAAATATATGGAAATTAAATAACAATCTTTTGAACAACCAGTGAGTTACAGATGAAATTAAAGAAGATATAAAGCAAAACCTACAATTCAATTTAAATACAAAAACAACATACTGTATCCTGTGTAATGCAATGAAAGCAGTCTTAAGAGGGAAATATATAGCAATGAATTGTCATAATAAGAAAACAGAATGAGCACAAATAAAGAACCTAATGCTTCATTTCAAGCTTATAGAAAAAGAAGAGCAATTAAAGCCCAAAGCTCATAGAAGAGAGGAAATTGTAAGGAATAGATCAGAAATCAATGCAATTGAAACTAAAAAACAATGAAAAGAATTAATGAATCTAAAAGCTGGATTTTTGAGAAAATAAAAAAAATGATTAAACCCTAGCCAACCTCATGAAGAAAAAGAAAAAAAAAACCCAAATTCACACAATAAGGATTGAAAAGGGGGAAATTACTACAGATCCCATGGAAATTCAAATGACACTGTGTATCTACTTGGAAAATCTCTTCTCATGTAAGGTAGAAAATACAGAGGAAATGGACAGCTTTCTAGGAAAATATGAAATACCAAAACTCAGCCAAAAAGATATAGCTATTCTGAATAACCCAATATCAGTTTTAAAATTGAACATGTAATTAAAATCTTACAAACAAAGAAATGCCCAGGTCCTGATGGTTTCCCAGCTGAATTCTACAAGAAATTTAGAGAATATTTCATGCCAATGCTCCATAAACTTTTCAATGAAAGTGCAAAGGAATTAATCCTCCCTGAATCATTCCTGCAGGCAAGTGTTACTCTGATACCAAAATCAGAGAAAGATCTATCCAAAAAGGAGAACTATAGAAAATCTCACTGATGAACAATGATGCAAAATTTTTCAATAAAATACTTGCAAAAATAATGCAGCAAATCATCAAGAAGATTATGCATCATAATCAAGTGAGGTTCATTCCAGGAATGCAGCGATGGTTTAGCATACACTAATCAATAAATGTGATACACCACATCAACAGAGCCAAAAACAAAAAACTCATGATCATCTCAATAGATGCAGAAAAAGCTTTCCATAAAGCCTGAGACTTGTTCACGATAAAAACCATTCAGTAACTCAGAACACACAGTGTCTACCTCAATCTCATAAAGGGCATCTATGACAAACTGAAAGCAAACCTTAATCTAAATGGGAAAAAACTGAAAGTTTTCACACTAAAATGAGGAAGAAGAAAAGGATGTCCACTATCACAACTCCTATTAAATATAGTTCTGGAAAAACTAGCCAGGGCAATGAGACAAGAGAGAGAAATAAAAGGAATAAAGAGAGGAAAGGGAGAAGTTAAATTATCACTATTTGCAGATGACATGATACTCTATATAGAAGACCCAAAAAACTCTATTAAAAGACTACTAGAGGTAATAAACAAATTCAGCATTGTAGCTGGATACAGAGTCAGTGCTCAAATATCAATAGCATTCTTGTATACAAACAAAAATCTCACAGAGATGAAATTATGGAAATATCACCCAAATAAAAAAAGAAATACTTAGGAATCAACCTAAGAATGTAAAAGACACATATGCTGAAAATTGCGCTATGCTAAAAAAGGAGATTGAAGAGGATATTAGAAAATGGAAGGATTTCCTTTCTCTTGGCGAGGAAGAAGCAACATTGTGAAAATGGCCATACTCCCAAAACTGTTATACAGATTTAATGCAATAACAATTAAAATACCATTAAAATAACTCACAGATCTAGAGAAAGCACTCCTAAAATTCATTTGGAAACCTAAGAAACCTAGAATAGCAAAGACAATTCTGGGCAACAAAGACAAGACAGGAGTCATCTCAATTCCTGTCTTGAAACTTACTTCAAAGCCACATTGATATAATCAGCATGGTCCTGGCAAAGAAATAGACCCGAGGATCAATGCAACAGATTAGAAGATGCAAGCACTACTACAAAGATACTCAGGCACCTGATATTTGACAAAGGGTTAAAGATCTTCAGTGGAAGAAGAACAGCCTCTTTAATAAATGGTGTTAGAAAATTGGGCCTCCACATGCCAAAGACTGAAACTAGATCCATGCCTATTACCATGTACAAACCTAAAGTCTGAATGGATCAAAGTTCTAAATATTAAAACAGAAACACTAAATCCACTGGAAGACAAGGTAGGTGCAAATGTTGTAGACATAAGAGTAAGCAGAGAATTCATTAACAAAACATAAACTGCATGCAAAATTCTTCAAAGTATCAACAATTGGGAACTCATATTACTGAAAAGTTTCTATACTTCCAAAGAAATCAGCAACAGAGTGAAAAAACCCACAGAAATGGAAGAATTTTAGCCAGCATCCCCTCAAACAAAGGACTTATATTAAGAACATATAAAGAATTGAAAAACATTAAGCCCTGAAAATTCAAATACCCTCTCCAAAAATGGACATTTGTAATGAACACACAGTTCTCAGATGAAGATATACAAATGGCAATAAATACATGAAGAAATGTTCACCATCACTGGTCATTCAAGAAATGCATATTCAACACTGAGATTTCATCTCACTCCTGAAAGAATAGCTGACATCAAGAAAACAACTGATAACAAATGTTGGTGAGGCTGCAAGGTAGAAGGAACATGGCTCCACTGTTCATGGGAGTGTCAGTTGGTGCAGCCACTATCAAAATCACTATGGAGATTTCTCAGAAGACTACGATTGGAAGTTCCATTCAATCCAGCTATTCCATTACTGAGTATTTTCCCAGAAAACCTGAAAAGGTCATATGACAGTGATATATGTACACCCATGTTCATAGCAGCCCAATTTGTAATAGTTCAATCTTGGAAACAACCAAAATGCCCACCAACTGCAGAGTGGAAGAAAAAAATGTGGTATTTTTATGCAATGGAATATTATTGTGCTATATAAAGAATGGTCTCGAGGCCTTCATAGTGAAATGGAGGTAACTGGAGCCTATTATCATAAGTGAAATAAATAAGAAACATCTATCTATCTATCTATATTATATATATATATATATATATATATATATATATATATATATATATATCACATTGTGTCTCTAGTGTAAAAAGTAATAAGAATTGCAGGAGTAATAAAACCCAAAATGTGTAATTAATATTGTCAAAAGGAAAGCAAAAGACAGTGCTCTAAAGAATATAACTGCATGTGTTTTTAAGTGTGTAGGATTGATAACCATATTACTAAGCCTCTGTTGGCTCATTGTGCAGAACTGTTTCAATGTCCACTTTGTGCACTTTAATTTTGTCACTTGAGCAACTATTTCTAATATGACAGTATAGTATTTTGCAACTAGTGATTTCTTAGTCTTTATTTTATTTTGTTTTGAATTTTGTATTTTGTATTATTGCTTCCCTTTTTTGTTTTACTTTTTTTTCTCTTGAAATAAAATTTTAAGAAAACAACAAAGCAGCATGAAATGACAATCTAGCTGCTTCAAGATGATGCAGAGAGAAACAATTTAAGACTAATAGACATCAGTGAGGATGCAGGAGACAACAAAAGGACATTGTTGTTCACAGATATAATGGCAGAAAATTTCCCAAACATGGGGAAAAATCTAATATAAATATAAGTGAGGCATATAGAATGCCAAATAGTCACAACCAATATAAATCTACACCCAGGCATATAATAATTAAGATCTCAGACATACAGCATATAAACAGAATACAAAAATCAGTTGGAGAAAAGATACAATGTACCTGTCAAGGAAAAGCTATTAGAATCACAGAAGACTTTTCAGCACAAACCTTCAAGTTAAAAAGAACTTGGCATGAAGTATTTCAAGCCCTAAAAGGAAACAACTTTCAAACTGCACTGATGTATCAAACTTAACTGTCAAATTTAATGGAGAAACAAGATGCTTCATGACACACAACTGAAGAAATTCATGTCCACCAAACCAACCTTAGAAAGAGTAATGAAAGACATGCTAGATAGAGATAAAAATGACCACAATCTCCATAACAACAACAGAAAGAAAACAGCAGGCTGAACAAAAAATTAAAGCAGGGAGAAAAGCAGGAAACCCACAATAGGAACACAACATGGCAAAGTCAAAGCAGTACAGATCTGTGATATCCATAAAAGTAAATGGGCTAAATTCACCTACCAAAACAAACAGGTTTACAGAATGGATCAAGAAGTAGGATCCCACAATATGCTGTATAAAAGAAATGCATCTGACTCAAAAAGAAACTCGCAGATTAAAAGTCAAAAGGATGGAAAACAGTATTCCATGTACCAGGAATCCAGAAAAAAGCAGAGGTAGCTATTCTGTTTGCAGAAAAAGTGAACTTCAAACCTAAAAGTATTAAAAGAGATAAAGAAGGCCACTACATACTTGTTAGTGGAAAACTACAAGAGGAAGTACTAACAATTATAAATATATATGCACCAAATAGAAGAGCACCCAACTATATAAGACAAATGTTAATGGACATGAAAAACCAAATACAAAAGAACATAAGTGTAATAGGAGACCTTAACAGCCCACTGTCACAAAGAGATAGATGAACTAGACAAAAGGTGAGCAAAAAATAATACAATTGAATCATATCTGTGAGCAATTTGACTTAGTAGATGTTTACAGAGTGTTCCACCCAACCACATCCGAATATACATTCTTCTAAGTTGCACATGTGACATTCTCCAAAATAGACTATATATTAACTCCTAAAGCATTTTTAAATAAATACAAAGGGAGCAAATTTATCCCATACACGATATCTGTTCATAGCACACTAAAATTGGAAATCATTGGCAAAAAAGCTGTAAAACTTGCATAAATACATGGAAATTAAACAACAACCTTCTGAATAAGCAGTGGGTTACAGATGAAATTAAATAGGAAATAAAACAAAACTTAGAATACAAAAAAATGCAGATACAACATACCATAACCTATGTGATGCAATGAAAGCAGTCCTAAAAGGGAAATATATAGCATCAAATAGGCAGATCAAGAAAATGGAATGAACACAAATAAATAACCTAATTCTACATCAATCTTCTAGACAAGGAAGAGAAAGTGAAACCCAAAGCTCACAGAAGAGAGGAAATTATAAAAATTTGAGCATAAATTAATGCAATTGAATCTATAAAAACAATACAAAGAGTTAATGAATCAAAGAGCTTCATTTTTGAGAGAATAAACAAAATTGATAACCCCCCAGCCAACGTTATCAAGAAAAAGAAAGAACAAACTGAAATCCATGCAATAAGGAATGAAAAGAGAGACATTTCTAAAAATCCCATGGAAATTCAAAAGATCATGAACACCTATTTTGAAAATCTCTGCTTACATTGAGTGTAAATCATAGAGGAAATGGACATATTTCTAGGAACATATGAACTACTAAAACTCAATGAAGAAGATATAGCAATTTTTAATAACCCAGTATCAGCTACTGAAATAAAAAATATGACTAATTTGTTTGTCCGGCGCTGACTCCGTCCCGCAGAAGAGAGCACACGAACACTGGACTTCTGCAAGCTCCTTTATTGACCGGGCAGCAACCTCATCACATGTCCGTCCTTGACGGCTCCCTGC
>PVJX010037678.1:0-16796 GCA_004027295.1 Dolichotis patagonum
CATACTATTCAACATTTCTGCAGTTCAAAGGAGATCACCAGCAGAGTGAAAAGAAAACCCACAGAATGGGAAAGAATTTTATCCACTAACCCCTCAGAAAAAGGACTTATATCAAGAACATATAAAGAACTGAAAAACATCAAGTCCCCCAAATTCAAAGACCCTCTCCAAAAATGGGAAGCTGAGAGGAACACACAGTTCTTAGATGAAGATTTATAACTGGCAAATAAATACATGAATAAATGTTCAGCATCACTGGTCATTTGATAAATGCAAATTAAAACAACATTGAGATTTCATGCCACTCCTGAAAGAATAGCTGCCATCAAGAAATCAACTGATAACAAATGTTGGCAAGGCTGCTGGGTGGAAAAGGTACACTGCTCCACTGTTGGTGGGAGTGTAGACTGGTGCAACCACTATGGAAATCAGTATGGAGAATTCTCAGAATACTAGGATTGGAAGCTCCATTCAATCTAGCTATTCCCCTCCTGGGTATTTTCCCAGAGGAACTGAAAAATTTATATCACAGTGATATATGTGCACCCATGTTCATAGCAGCACAATTTGTGATAGCTAAATCTTGCAAATAACCAAGATGCCCATCAACCACAGAGTGGATAAAAAAGATGTGGTATTTTTACACAATAGAATATTACTTGGCTATGAAGAAGGATGAACTTGAAGCCTTCATAGGTAAATGGAGACAACTTGAAAATATCCTCATTAGTTAAATAAATAAGAACCATGTTTATAAATATCGCATTGTGTTTCTAGTGTAAAAAATAATAAGAACTCTAGAAGTAATAAAACCCAAAGTTTGTAATTGCTACTGTACAAAAGAAAGGAAAATAAAGTGATCTAAAGGATATAATTGTGTATATCTTTTAATGTGTAAGATGAATGACCATATTACTGTTTTTTGTTAGATAATGGAGCAAAATTGTTGACAGTCTCATTGCTTGAATGTGTACTTTGTATGTTTTAACTTTGTAACTTGAACAACTATTTCCAAGATGACAGTATGTAAGTTATCAAGTAATGACTTCTCAGTATTCTTTGTGCTTTTCTTTTTTTTCCCCTTGGAATCTTGTATTTTTGCTACCCTTTTTACTATTTTGTGTGTTGTGTTTTGTTCTTAAATAATATTTTTAAAAAAGAAGATGCAAACATTACTACAAAGACACTCAGTCATGTTTTATTTGACTAAGGGGTTAAACATGTTCATTGGAAAAAGGATAGACTCTTTAATATATGGTGATGTAAAAATTGGCTTTCCACATACTGAAGACTGAAAATAGATCCATGCCTATCACTGTACACTAAACTAAATCAAAGTGGATAAAAAATCTAAATCTTAAAACAGAAACACTAAATATACTAGAGGACAAGCTAGGTAGAAATCTTGGAGACATAGGGGTCTGGAGAGAATTCATCAATAAAATGTAACCTGCATGGGAAATACTTGAAAGAATCAACAACTGGGATCTCATATTACTAAAAATATTCTGCACTTCAAAAGAAATCACCAAAAAAATTTAAAGAAAACCTACAGAATGTGAAAGAATTTTAGCCAACAATCCCTCAGACAAATGACTTACATCCAGAACATATAAAGAACTTAAAAACATCAAGCCCCCAAATTCAAAGACCCTCCTCATAACTGTGCATCTGAGATGAACACACAGTTCTCAGATGAAGATATACAAATGACCAATAAATATATGATGAAATATTCACCATCATCGGTCATTCAAGAAATGCAAATTAAAACAGCATTGAGATTTCATCGCACCCTGGAAAGAATGGCTGCCATCAAAAAAACAACTGACAACTCTTGGTGAAGCTGATGGGAAAAAGGAACACTTCCTCACTTTTGGTGGGAGTGCTAACTCGTGCAAGCACTGTGGAAATCAGTATGGAGATTCCTCAAAAAACTAGGATTGGAAGTTCCATTCAATCTAGCTATTCCCCTCCTGGATATTTTTCTAGATAAATTGAAAAGGTCATATGATAGTGCTATATGTGCACCCATGTTCATAGCAGCCTAGTGTGCTAACTAAATCTTGCAGACAACCAAAATGCATATCAACTGCAGAGTGGATGAAAAAAATGTCATATTTTTATATAACAGAATATTATTCATCTATGAAAATGATGATCTTGAGGCCTTTGTGGGTAAATGTAGGAAGGTTGAGAATATCCTCATTAGTGAAATAAACAATACTCACCTTAACATATATCGCATTATCTCTCTGTATAAAAAATAATAAGAACTGACAGAATAATGGGATCCAAAATTTATTATAGATATTATAAAATTGAAAGGGAAGAAAAGTGCTCTAAAGGATATAATGGTATGCATAGTGTGTAAGATAGATGACCATATTACTAAATTTCTGTTATATGATTGAACAGGAGTTTGCACTGTCTATGTTTGAGTGTCTAACCATTTTATGCTTTGATTTTCTAACATTAACCACTATCATAAGATAACAATATGTAACTTATCAACTAGCAATTTTATGATGTCAATTTTTTTGAATTCTCTTCTACTTTTTTCTCATTTTTCTATTTTTTTAATTTTCTTTTCTTTTTTAAATAAAATAAAAAGTTAAATTAAAAAATATTTATTCTTCATTTTGACACCTCTGAGAGGTCTTAAATCATTGGGTGATGATGCCCTAGTAGGAATCCTACCCCTTCCTTTCTCTTTTATTCCCAACTGTGAGTTAAACAGGCATTCTTCACCACATACTGCCACCATGTTGTGTTGCCTCGCTATTGGCCCAAAAACATCAGAATCAAACAACTATGGACTGAAAACTCCAAAACTGGGAGCCAAAATAAACTTTTTCTCTTTTAAAGTTGACTATCTCAGATATTTTATTGTAGTAATGAAAAGCAGACTAAAGCAGCAACTTTTTAAAATCAAATCTCAATGAACATAATCTCCCTACCTCATATAGACTGTTCCAAACAACATAAGAAGTAAAGCTATTGAACTCATTTTATGGGACTAATAAAACTAATACCAAAATTGAATAAGGACAGTGCAAAAGAAGCCTACAGACTCTTCTGTCTTACAAACCTAGATATTAAATTTCTAACATACTATTAACTGAGTTATTAACTATATATTTAAAAGTATACCAGTGCATGTATTTTATATTGGTTTGTAACAAATAATCAAAAAACTTGGTGGTTTATAACAACATATTTTTTAAAATTTTTTAAATTTTATTTAAAGAGAAAAAAACAGAAAAAAGGTGGAAATAATACAGAATTTAAAAATCAGTAAGAAATCACCAGTTGATAAATTACATATTGTCCTCATAGATATAGTTGTTCATGCTACAAAACTAAAGCACACAACGTGGACATCCAAACAGTGAAGCTGCAAACAGTTTTGTTCAACAATCCAGCAAAAACTTGGCAATACGGTTCATCAATCCTACACACTCAAACGTACATGCAGCCACATCCTCCAGAGCACCTCCTTTTCCTCCCTTTGCTTTTTAAGTCAATTATCTGTTTAGTTATATCATTTTTCAGCTTGATCAGTACCTTACTGATCTGTTTTGTTGTTATTTCCTTTTTAATAACATTATATAATTCTGGGTTTTTTTGAAGGTAGTAGAAATACAACAGAACAAGACAAAACAAAGCCAATTGAGACAGTTCAGTGAATTTGATACCGAACATCACAGCAGTTACTGGGATAACAGTAATAGATACCATCCTATATCTCATTATCTTCACAATAGTTGTCTAGTCAATTAAGTATAGTAAAATCAAACCAATGACAGAACATTATAAAATCAATCAAAAGAGAATATTAAATAGAGCAAAACAAGTAATCATAATGAAACAAAACTGAAAACAACACTTGCTTTCAAATAGAAGATAGAGGAGACTCCCCATATTTGCTATGTTGCATACAGTCATCCTGCCAAGATATGCTCAGACCTCTGTCCCTAGTTGCTAATGGGGATGGGGAGAATGAACAATGTATATTTATTATCTCAGTTTCCATAGAACAGAAGTTCAATCAAAGCTTAAGTGATTTCTGTATTTAGGATCTCATAAAGCAGTAATCAAACTCTGGCTAGGTGCCTGAGGTCTCGTTTGGGTTTTTTGATCCTCCTCCAAGCTCATGTCATTGCTGGAAGAATTTACTTCCTCACAGCACTCAAACTCATAGTGATTTGTTTCTTCAAGGCCAGCAGGAAAATCTAACAACTTGACTATCTTTTACAGAGCATTCCTGGATAAATCAGATTCATCAAGAAAATCTCTCTTTTGATTAACTTAAAAGTCAACTAAGGTCTTTAACTGCACCTGAAAAATACCTTCACTTTGCCAAATTTTAAGAACCAGTCACTGTTTAGAAGAGGGGATTACACAAAAGCACAATCTGGGGAATCATAACATTCATCTCAGAATTCTTTTGCTAAAATTAAGTAGAGTTATTACCAGGAATGTAAAGATGACTTAATATAAAAATTATCACTGTAATAGATATGCTGTATTAACAGATAAAATTAGAAATTCATGCAATTATATAAAGTGATATTGAAAATACATTCAATAAAATTTAATGCTCATTCACAAAAACAAGTCCTTTAGAAAATTCAGAAAAAAGTTACATTAGTAACTTTCCATTTCTAATACAAGATACCTGACAGCTACAATTTAAATGAGAGTTTTATTTTGGCTCTTTGTTTCAGAGGTTTTAGGCCATAGTTGGCTAGCTCATGGAGGAAGAAAGCTGCTTGACCAATGGTGACCAGGGAGCAGAGACAGGGAGGAGCCAAGGACAAGAACTCACCTTCCAGGTCATGTCCCCAGTGACCCACTTCTTCATACCAGGGGCCTCACCTACAAACAACACATTAAACAGTGAACTCAACAATGGATTAATCCACTAATGAATATAGTATGCCCATTATCAAATTTCCTTCAAAAGCATTTTAGATCTAAACCATAACAGAAGGTACTGTCTCTGTCACTTGAAAAATTACAAACATGTCCATATCACTTGAAAAATTACAAACATGGCCATAAAACTCAGGAATAAGACAAATATGATGATCATTCTTTGTTTAAAAATAGATTATTTTAGAGCACTTTTAGGTTCATGACAAATTTGAGCAAAGTTTACAGAGATTTCCTATATATTACTCACTCTCACACATTCATAGCCTCCCCCTCTGTTGACATCCCAAACCAGAATAATACATTTGGCACAACCAAATAACACATTGTCATCCAAAGTCTATAGTTTACACTAGGACTGACTCTTGATGTAGTATATTTTATGTATTTGGACAAATGTATAGTGACAGTATATATAGTATACTATCACACAGAATAGTTTCATTGCCCTAAAAAGACTCTACACTCTGCCTATTCATCCTCATTTTCTCCTAAACCCTGGCAGCCACTGATGTTTTTATTGTCTGTACAGTTTTGTCCTTGAAGAATGACCCATATTTATAACTATAACATTAAATTGTTGATTTTAGGTAAGTAAAATTTTTCTAACACGTGTATTCAATGCTATAAATTTCTTTTTTAAGCACTGTTTTAATGACATCTCACAAATTTTGATAAGTTGTCTTTATTTTTATTTCAAAGCATTTTGAAATTTCTCTTAGTACTTCTTTGACTTGCATTGTTTATGTGTATTTAATAGCTAAATATCAGGGAATTTTCCAGGTATCTTTCTGCTATAAATTTCTAGTTTAATTCTTTCATATGATGATACTTGTTCTTTTGAGTTTGTCAAAGAATGTTTTATGGCTCTGAACATGGTCTACCTTTGTATATGTGAATGCCCCATGTGAGCTTGGGAGGAAATGTATATTATGTTACTATTAGATTAGGTATACTATAAATGTTAATTAGATCTAGCTAGTTGATAGTGTTGTTGAGTTTGAATATACTCTTACTGATTTTCTCTCTGTTGGATGTATCTATTTCTCATAGAGGAGTGTTTAAATACCAACTATAATAATTAATTCATGTATTTCTCCTTGTGGTTCTAACAATGTTTGCTCCATGCATTTTAGTTCTATGTTGTTAGGTGTATGTATATTAGGATTGTTATGTCATCTTAAAATGCTTATTCCTTTATCATTATGTAATGCTCCTCTTTATCCCTGATAACTGTCTTTGCTGTGAGATCTAACATGTCTTGAATTAATGTAGTCTTTCCTGCTTTATATTGATTAGCTTTAGCATGTTATGTCTTTATCCATATTGGTCAACTTTTAAATGCTGGGACAAAACACTTTATATACCTAATTTAAGAGAGAACAGGTTTGTTTTGGATCATGATTTCAAAAGTTTTAGTTCACGGTCATCTGACTTGAAGGTTGAAATGGTATGCTGAAGGAAAACCACTCACCTCATGGCAGACAGGAAGCAGAGAGAACAACAAATAGAGAAAAGGAAAGGAATTTGGCACAATTGTTTCATTTGCCACATTACAGTGTACTCAGTGACCTTTCACCAGGTCTCACTTCCTAACTGCATGTTTACCCTTGAACTCTTCAATTAATTGATTAGTACACTGATACTAATGCCACCATGATCTTACCACCTCTGAATACATAAGACTTTTGTTATCCAAATCATAACACTATCCATTTATTTTAAATCTATATGTATCTTTATATTTAAAGTGAGCTTCTAGGATATAGGGGTAACTCAGAATTGGGCCAATGGATTTAATCCATAACATCAAAAATAAATAAATAGATAGGGATTTATGTAGATATCATATAACCAGGTCTTTAAATACACTCTGAAAACCTCTCTTTGAATTGATGCTTTTGAATATGCACCAATGTTCAAGGTATTTAGTGATGTAACTGGATTAATAGCTTCCATATTTGTTACTATTATCTAATTTTTGCTTTTAGCCATTGTTACTAATTTGGTTTTCTTTTGTACTCCTTCTCTTTGTAATTTTGTTTGTTTGTGACAGAAGATTCTCTATATTGTCAAGGCTGGTCTCGAATTTATAGACACAAGTGACCCTCCTGCCTCAGCCTTTCAAGTATCTGGAACTATAGATATGCATCATCACACATGGCTCTCTTTGTTTTTTTTTTTGTTGTTGTTGTTGTTTTGAGACTTGTTATAGGAGAAATAATGCTTTAATGAGAAGCAATTGCAAGCATTCAGTTGCATCCAGAGTTGGGGAATGAATTCTGCAGCCAGAATTGTGGAAAGAATTAAGTGTGTGAACAGAGGCACCAATGCACATATCTATTAGTATTGCTTAGGTACATATTTCTTTGACTATCAGCAGAAAATTTTGATTTGAATATCATGTTTTTAGCTTTTCAATAATTTTATAATATTGTAAACAATTTATAACTATGTAAAGTTTTGGAGTGCAAAGTGCTACTAAGTGTCCTGATTGTAAGGGAGAATAATAAAATCAAGTTAATTAACATGCTCATCTCCTTAAATACTTAACATTTTTAAAAAATTTTATTTAAAGAGAAAAAAAGCAAAACAGAAAAAAGGGAAGCAATAATACAAAATTCCAAAAATAAAATAAAATAAAATAGACACTAATAAATCACTAGTTGGCAAATTACATACTATCATCTTAGAAATAGTTGTTTATGTTACAAGATTAAAGAACACAAAGTAGACATTCAAAAAGTGAGACTGCAAACAGTTCTGTTCAACAATCCAACCATAACTTAGTAATATGGTTATCATTCCTACAAACTTAAACACACATGCAGTTATATTCTTTAGAGCACTTTCTTTTCTTCTCCTTTTGACAATAGATATTACACATTGTGGGTTTTATTACTCCTATAGTTCTTATTACTTTCTACACTAGAGACACAATGTGATATTTATAAATATGATACTTATTAGTTTCACTTACGAGAATAGGCTCACTTTGTTCCATTTCATATGGAGGCCTCAACATCATCCTTTTTCATAGCTGAGTAATATGCCATTGTATAAAAATACCACACCTTTTTCATCCACTCTGCAGTTGATGGGTATTTTGGTTGTTTCCAAGATTTAGCTATTACAAATTGTGCTTCTATGGGCATGGTTACACATATATTACTGTGATATGGCCTTTTCAAGGTTTTCTGGCGAAATACCTAGGAGGAGAATAGCTGGGTTGAATTGAGCTTCCAATTGTAGTCTTTTGAGAAATCTCCATTGTAATTTCCATATTGATCGCACCAGTCTACACTCCCACCAAAAGTGGAGCAGTGTTCCTTTTTCCCCACAGCCTCCCCAACATTTGTTATCATTTCATTTCTTGATGGCAGCTACTCTTGCTGGAGTGAGATGAAACCTCCATGTTGTTTTAATTTGCATTTCTCGAATGACCAGTGATGGTGAACATTTCTTCATGTATTTATTTGCCATTTGTATATCTTCTTCTGAGAACTGAGTGTTCATCTCAAATGCCCATTTTGGGTGAGGGTCTTTGACTTTGGATGGCTTGATGTTTTTCAATTCTTTATATGTTCTTGATATAAGTCCTCTATCTGAGGGGTTGCTGGCTAAATTCTTTCCCATTCAGTGGGTTTTCTTTTCACTCTGATGGTAATTTCTTTTGAAGTGCATAAACTTTTCAATAATATGATATCTCAGTTGTTTATTCTTTGAAGTACTTTTTATGCAGTTTGTGTTTTATTCATGAATTCTCTGCCTACCCCTATATATCCAAGACTTCCACCTACCTTGTCTTCCAGTAGATTTATTGTTTCTGGTATAATGTTTAGGACTTTGATCCATCTAGACTTTAGTTTTGTGCATGGTGATAGGCATTGATCTAGTTTCAGGTTTGTGCATATGGAGAGCCAATTATTCCAACACAATTTATTAAAGAAGCTATACTTCCAGTGAACATGTTTAGCCCCTTTGTCAAATATCAGGTAGCTGAGTGTCTTTGTACTTACACTTGCATCTTCTAATCAATTCCATTGGTCCTCAGGTCTATTTCTTTGCCAGTACCATGCTGATTTTATCACTGTGGATTTGTTGTACAGTTTCAAGTCAGGAATTGAGATACCTCCTGTCTTGCCTTTATTTCCCAGAATTGCCTTTGCTATTCTAGGTTTCTTCTGTTTCCAAATGAATTTTAGGAGTGTTTTCTCTAAATCTCTGAGGTATGTTTATGGTATTTTGATTGGGATTGCATTACATCTGTATAACAGTTTTGGGAGCATGGCCATTTTCACAATGTTGTTTCTTCCTAGACAAGAGCAAGGAATATCCTTCCATTTTCTAATATCCTCTTCCATCTCCTTTTTTAGTGTAGTACAATTTTCAGCATATAGGTCTTTTACATTCTTAGTTAGGTTGATTCCTAAGTATTTCACTTTTTTAGATGTTATTGTGAAGGGTGATATTTCCATAATTTCTCTCTTGGTGAGTTTCTTGTTTGTGTACAAGAGTGCTATTGATTTTTGCACATTGACTTTGTAGCCAGCTACACTGCTGAATTTGTTTATTACCTCTAGCAGTATTTTAATGGAGTTTTTATGGGTCTTCTATATAGAGTATCATGTCATCTGCAAATGGTGATAATTTAACTTCTTCCTTTCCTATCTTTATTCCTTTTATTTCTCTCTCTTGTCTGATTGTCCTGGGATAGTGTTTCCAGATCTATATTGAAAAGGAGCGGTGATAGTGGACATCCCTGTCTTGTTCCTGATTTTAAAGTGAAAGCTTTTAGCTTTTGTCCATTTAGTATATTACTGGCTGTTGGTTTGTCATAGATCGCCTTATTAATGTTGAGGTAGATACCGTGTATTTGGAGTTTCTGACGGGTTTTATCATGAAAATGTGTTGGACTTTATTTAAAGCTTTTTCTGCATCTCTAGAGATGACCATGTGGTTTCCATTTTGGGCTCTGTTGATATAGTGTATCACATTTATTGATTTGCACATGTTAAACCATCCCTGCATTACTGGAATGAACCCCATTTGGTCATGATGTATAATCTTCTTGATGATTTGCTGCATTCTATTTGCCAGTATTTTATTGAGAATCTTTGCATCAATGTTCATTAGTAAGATTGGCCTATAGTTCTCCATTTTGTTTGGGTCTTTCTCTGGTTTGGTATGAGAGTTTTGCTTGCTTCCTGGAATGATTTAGGGAAGACTGCTTTCTTTTCAATTTCATTGAAGACTTTAAGGAGTATTGGCATCAAATCTTCTCTAAATTTCTTGTAGAATTCAGCTGTGAATCCGTCAGGACCTGGACTTTTCTTTGTTGGTAATTTTTTATTATGTTTTCAATTTCAATATCTGATATTGGGTTATTCAAAATTGCTATATCTTCTTGGTTGAGCTTTGGTAGTTCATATGTTTCTAGAAATCTGTCCATTTCCTCTGTGTTTTCCTCTCTATGTGAATATAGATTCTTAAAGTAAGTGTTCATGATCTTTTGAATTTCCATGGCATCTGAACTAATTTCCCCCTTTTCAGTCTTTATTGTGTGGATTTGGGTTTTTTTCTTTCTTTTTCTTTATAACGTTAGCTAGAGGTTTGTCAATTTTGAATATTCTCTAAAAAACAGCTTTTTGATTCATTAATTCTTTGTATTGTATTTTTAGTTTCAAATTCATTGATTTCTGCTCTAATCTTTACTATTTCGTCTCTCCTATGAGCTTTAACTTGCTCTTCTTTTTCTGGAAGCTTGAGATGCAGCATTAGGTTGTTTATTTGTGCTCATTCTCTTTTCCTGATATGACTATATATTGCTATATATTTCTCTCTTAGGACCACTTTCATTGCATCCCACAGATTACAATACATTGTTTCCACATTTTCATTAAATTGTAGGTATTGCTTTAATTCATCCTTAATTTCATTGGTAGCCCACTGGTTGTTTAAAAGGTTGTTTTCAATTTCCATGTATGCATGCAGGTTTTGCAATTTCTTCTGCCATTAATTTCCAATTTCAGTTCTATGGTCAGATAGTATACATGGGATAATTTCAATATCCTTGCATTACTTAAGAATGTTTTATGGGATAATATATGGTCTATTTTGGTGAATATCCCATGTGCAGCTGAGAAGAATGTGTATTCTGTTTTGGTTGGGTGGAACACTCTGTAAAGATCTACTAAGTCCAGTTGCTCACAGGTTTGATTCAATTCTGTTACTTCTTTTCTGACTTTTTATCTAGTTGATCTATCTCTTTGTGACAATGGGCTGTTAAGGTCCCCTGTAATAGTTGTGTTCTTGTGTATTTGGTTTTTCATGTTCTTTAGTGTCTGTCTTATATAGTTGGGTGCTCCTGTGTTTGGTGCATATATATTTATAATTGTTAGTGCTTCCTCTTGAATTTTTCCACTTACAAGTATATAGTGACCTTCTTTGTCTTTTTTAATCATTTTAGGTTTGAAGTTCACATTTTCTGCAAATAGAAAATTTACCTCTGCTTTCTCCTGTTGCATGGAATTCTGTTTTCCATCCTTTTACTTTTAATCTGTGAGTTTCCTTTTGGGTCAGATGTGTTTCTTGTATACAGCATATTGAGGGATCATGTTTCTTGATCCATTCTGTCCACTTATTACTTTTAATAGTTGAATTGAGGGCATTTTCATTTATGGGTATCACTGATATGTACTGGCTCAATTTGCCATGTTATGATCCAATAGTTTGCTTTCTGCTTTTCTTCCTTATTGAATTGCTTGTCCTACCTAGTGGTTTCTTTCTGTTGTTCTGGGGTTTGTGGTTATTTCTATCTCTACCTAGTTTGTCTTTCAGCACTATTTCTAGAGTTGGTTTGGTGGATGTAAATTTCTTCAGTTGTTCTTTGTCATGGAAGTATTTTGTTGCTCCATTAAATTTGAATGTAAGTTTTTCTGGGTACATCAGTCTGGGTTGAATGTTGTTTTCTTTCAGGGCTTGAAATATCTCATTCCAATCACGTCTTGAATTGAGTGTTTGTGCTGAAAAGTTTGCTGTGATTCTAATGGGCTTTCCTAGTTAGGTGACTTGTGTTTTTTCTCTAACAGCTTTTAGTATTCTGTTTTTATGTTGTATGTCTGAGATCTTAACTACTATGTGTCTGGGTGTCGATTTATGTTGGTTGTGACTGTTTGGCATTCTGTATGCATCACTTATCTGCATATCAGTTTTATCCCCATGTTTGGGAAGTTTTCTCCTATTATTTCTGTGAATATTTTACATATGTCATTTGTATTGACTCCAGCATCTTCACTAATGCCTATGAATCTTATATTGTTGCTCTTGGCATCATCTTGAAGCTTCTGGATTGTCATTTCATGCTGCTTTGTTATTTTTAGAAGTTCTATCCTTTTATGACCACTAATTGCAATCCTGTCCTCAAGGTCCGAAATCTTATCCTCAGCTCCTTTTAAATAGTTTTGCATGCTTTGAATCAAATTTTTTGTTTCTTGGATGTCTCTTTCAGTTTGTTTCATGAATTCTGCTTGTTTTCTACATTGTTCATTCTAGGTTTCAATCAGTTTCCCATGTTCCTGTTCTTTTTTCTCTATTTCTTCTTTAGCTGAGCTCAGCAACTCCTTTACTATGTTGTTACTTCTATCTTTACCTGGGAGAGGAGTTCTCATTTGATTTCCTCTATGGCCTCATGTAGTTTTTTTTTTATTTCATTTGCCATCTTTTCAGAGATTCCTGTAGTTTTACCTTTGGAGTCCTCTATTTCAATGTCTCCTCTACTTGCACGTTTTTTACTGGATGTTTTAGTTTGCATTCTGCTTTTTCATTTTGCCATTTTCCTCTTTCTAGTTAGTGTTTGTTTCTTCAGATCTGTTAGTGTGAACTGTTGGTAGTGTGTATCTTGGTGTCCTACTGTGAGGTTCATGTTTTTCCAATTGCTGGCTCCCACAATGTATAGGTGGGCCAGTCACCTGACTCACTGCTGCAGGGCCAGTTGAGTGAGTCCTGTATTCTTCCTGGGCTGACAAGCCCAGTAATATTGATGTAGGTCAGCTTTTAGTTCCTGCTAGTACTTTATCTTCAGGTTATTCTAGGTCATCAAATCTCCCAGTCTATACTGTTTTTGTTGGCTGAGGCCCTACTGTGTCCCTATTGTGTGCCTGTGTGTCTCATAAGCCCTTTTGATTTTGTTCAAGTTGGAGGAGTCCTTTTTGACACACTCCTCACTCTGCCTGATGTTTTCTGTGTGTAGGAAGGGGTCACCCTCACTCTTGTCAGATTTACCAAGTTGTAACAGTTAGTTGGAGGGAGTTTTACTGCTGGCCTTATTTAGCTACTGTACACCTCTATTTTAGGGGCATACTCACCACACTGATTGAAGCCAGTTTAGTTCTTATTATGCTGAGGCAGTCACTTAATCTCCATTCATGTTAGCAAAGATAGTCCGCTGTAGTCCAAGGTTCCTCTAGGCACAGAATTCCAAGTTTTCCCTTTGCACACTGGGATTTCACTGCCATGACTGCCTGTGTGTGTGTAGTCAGGGCCCAGGGTGGGTTCCTGGACAGTTGGCTGCTTGGGGTTCAGGAAGCACAGTGTGGCTAGACCCCCTGATCCCTCTTGTGCGTCTTGGAGTTTTTTGAGACACAGGGCATGGTCTTACCACCAGGGCACAAAGTTCCAAGTTTGCCTCTTGTGATTTGGGGTTTATTTCTGCCACTGGAGCATGCACAGTTAGGGCCCACAGTGGGTTCCTGGCCAGCTGGCTGCTTGGGGTTCACCAAGCACAGTCCAGTTTTGTGAGATTTTTGTTTGTGTACAGGAATGCTATTGACTTTTGAGGGTTGACTTCGTATCCAGCTATATTGTTGAATTTGTTTAACTCTAATAGTCTTTTAATGGAGTTTAGGGGTGTTCTATTTAGAGTATCAGGTCATCTGCAAATCAGCTTTTTGGTTCATTAATTCTTTGTATTTTGTTTTTAGTTTCAATTGCATTGATTTCTGCTCTAATCTTTCCAATTTCCTCTCTTCTATGAAGTTTGGGTTTAACTTGCTCTTCTTTTTCTGGAAGCTTGAGATGCAGCATTAGGTTGTTTATTTGTGCTCATTCTGTTTTCTTCTTCTGACAATTTATTGGTATATATTTCCCTCTTAAGACTGCTTTCATTGCATCCCACAGGTTCTGGTAGGTGTTTTCTGCATTTTGTTGAATTGTAGTTATTACTTTATTTCTTCTTTAATTTCATCTGTAGCCCACTGGTTGTTCAAAGTGTTGTTATTTGATTTCCATGCATTTTAGCAGGTTTTGCAAATGTTTTGCCATTAATTTCCAATACAGTATGCTGCGGTCAGATATTATGCATGGGATAATTTCAATAACTTTGCATTTACTTAAGAATATTTTATGGGATAATATATGGTTTATTTTGCAGAATATCTCATGCATAGATGAGTAGAATATGTATTCTGATATGGTTGTGTTGAACACTCTGTAAACATCTATTAAGTTCATTTGTTCACAGGTGTGATTCAGTTCTATTAATTCTTTGCTGAGTTTTTGTGTAGTTGATCTATCTCTTTTTGACAATGGGTTGTTAATGTCCCCTCTTATAATTGTGTAACAACATAACAATGTGTTTGCTTTTTCATGTCCATTAGTATCTGTCTTATATAGTTGGGTGCTCCTGTGTTTGGTGCATATATATTTGTATTTGTTAGTTCTTCTTCTTTAATTTTTCCACTAAATAGTATGTAGGGACATTCTTTAACTCTTTTAATCATTTTAGGTTTGAAATTCACATAATCTGCAAATAGAACAATTAGCCCTGCTTATTTCTGGGTTTGTGTTGCAAGGAATATTGTTTTCCATCCTTTGACTTTTAATCTATGAGTTTCATTTTGGGTCAAATGTGTTTCTTTTATACAGCATATTGTGGGATCATGTTTCTTGATCTGTTCTGTCAACGTATTTCTTTTGATAGATGAATTGAAGCCATTTACATTTTTGGATATCACTGATATGTACTTATTTGACTTTGCCCTGTTATGTTCCAGTTATTTGATTTCTACTGTCCCCTTTGTTTAATTGCTTGTTCTACCTGGTGGTTTCTTTATGTTGTTGTTCTTGTGATTGTGGTCATTTTTACCTCTACCTAGGATGTGCTTCAGCACTTTTTCCGAGGTTGCTTTGGTGGATATGAATTTCTTTAGTTGTTCTTTGTCATGGAAGTATCTGGTTTCTCCATTAAATTTGAAAGACACTTTTTCTGGGTACACCAGTCTGGCTTGAAAGTTGCTTTCTTTTAGGGCTGGAAATACCTCACTCCATACTTGTCCTGACTGGAAGGTTTGTGCTGAAAAGTCTGCTGTGATTCTAATGGGCTTTCCTTGATAGGTGACTTGTGTCTTTTCACTAACAGCTTTTAGTATTCTGCTTTTATGCTATATATCTGAAACTTTAATTATTATATGTTTAGATCTACATCTAAACATGAATCTACATCTAAACATATAATAATTTTTTGTGAATATTTTGCATTCTATATGCCTCACTTATCTGCATATCAGATTTTCCCCATGTTTAGAACATTTTCTTTTATTACTTCTGTGAATATTTTAGTTATGTCATTTGCATTGACTCTTGCCTCTTCATTAATACATATTAATCTTACACTTTTCTCTTGGCATCATCTTAAAGCTGCTGGATTGTCATTTCATGCTGCTTTGTTATTTTTAAAAAGTTCTATCCTTTCATGTTCACTAATTGCAATCCTGTCCTCAAAGTCCAAAATCCTATCCTCAGCTTCATTTAAATGGTTTTGCCAGCTTTGAGTAGAATTTTTTGTTTCTTGTATGTCTCTGAGTTTGCTGCATGAATTTTGCATGCTTTCTATATTGTTCATTCAAGGTTTCAATCATTTTCCCATGCTCCTATACTTTTTTCTCTATTTCTTCTGTAGCTGCACTCTACAACTCCTTTACTAAGGTTGTTATTTTTATTTTTACCTGGGAGAGTACTTCTAATTTGATTTCCTCGGTAGTATCATGGAGTTGTTTTTTTATTTCACTTGCTATCTTTTCAAAGGTTTCTGGTGTGTTACTTTTAAAGTCCTCTATTTCAATGTCTCCTGTATTTGCTCCTGGTGGACTAGATGTTTGAAATTGCATTTTGCTTTTTCCTTTTTTTATTTTCCCCTTTCAAGTTTTATTTGGTCCTTCAATCCCACTAATGTCAACTGTTGGTAGTATGCATCTTGGGGTCCTAATACAAGGTTGATGTTTGTCCAGTGCTGGGTCCCACAATGAATAGGTAGGCCAGTCACCTGACTTCCCACTGAAGGGCCTGTTGGGTGAGTTCTATATTCTTCCTGGGCTGCCAAGCCTAGTAGTATTGATATAGGTCAACTGTTCTCTCCTGATATTTATCTTCAGGTTATTCCAGGTCACCAAACCTCCCTGTCTATAGTATTTGTGTTGACTGAGGCCCTACTGTGTCCCTGATTTGTGCCTGTATGTCTCATAAGTCCTCTTGATTTTCTCCAAGTTGGGGTAGTCCTTATTGGCACACTCATCACTTTGCATGATGTTTTCTTTGTGCAGGAAGGAGTCACTCACACTCTTATCAGACTCACCAAGTTCTTACAGTTAGTTGAAGGGAGCTTTACTACTGGCCCTATTTATCCACTGTATACTTCTATTTTAGGGGCGTATTCACCACACTGACTGGAGCCTGCTGAGATCTTTTGTTTGGGTGAGGCAGTCACTGAATCTTCCCTCAAGCTAGCACAGTGAATCCACTGTAGTGCAAGGTTCTGGGGGAAAGGGTGGGAGCTCTGCCTTGAGCTCCCTTGTTCCCAAAGG
>PVJX010037679.1:0-16796 GCA_004027295.1 Dolichotis patagonum
TTAAAGAGGAAAAAAAAACAACCAAACAAAACAGAAAGAGGGTAGCAACAATACAGAATTCCAAAGGGAGAAAATAAAAGAACAACAACAAGACAAAAACAAAAACACTAAGAAATCACTACTTGATAAGTTACATACTGTCATCATTGGAAATAGTTGTTCAAGTTACAAAATTAAAGCATACAAAGTAGACATTCAAACAGTGAGACTGTTAACAGTTCTGTTCAACAATCTAGCAACATATAGCAGTTTAAATGAATTTTTTTTTTTTTTTTTTTTTTTAGTACTGGGGATTGAACTCATGACATTGTACTTGCCAGACAGGTGCTTATGCTGCTGAGCTAAATCCCTGGCCCTAAATGAAGTAGTTATGTGGAAAATATCTCAAAATCAGAATTCTAAGTGGAAAAGAAATAAGATGCATGGAACCTTATTTGCATAATGGAAACAAATCAATACTGAATATTGTATGTAGGTATATTTATGCCAGAAGATAAAATCTAACTACCTAGTGCATTATTTTGCTTGTTCTAGAATTAGGAAGAGTTTAATGAAGTTATATTTGAAGTCTTGATTTCATCTGTAATAGTACATTTATTTTTAAAATAACATCATTTTAAAACTTGATAATTCTGTGTCATGGCTCTTTGGTTTTGGATACAGCGGGCTTCATTCCTTTTTGTGTTTTGTAAGCTGACCTCTTCGTGTCAGTTACTTAGATTAGGATCACTTGTTTAATAAGACAATGGGAAAATAATCAAGTGGAAAATTCAACTATAGGACTTTTGACTTGAAAGCACTTCAAAGGAGTAAGTAAAAGACCCTGAGAGTCCCCAGGAGCCTTCCAAAAGGCATGCAAATTCAGAACTATTTCTTAATAAAATTAAGGTGACATTTATCATCTTTACTTTTGTGCTTTCAAAGGCATCCAACAGAATTTTTGGGGAAGATATATGATGTCTAGTATTGCAACAAATTGAATACAGAATCAGATAAGAAAATCCAGCTGTCTTCTACTAAACCAGACATTAAAGAGATTTGTGAAAATGTTTCTTCTCAGTGAAAGTGTTTTTGATTTAAAAAAATTTACTTTTTAAGTTAAAATGTTATTATCTTTACAGAACATAGATTTACTATCTAAAATTAATAAATAGATATCTAAGGTGTTCTCAGTTTTAATTTCCTCTATAATGCATATAAATTGGTGTAACTCATATAAACAAAACCTCTTTGGAATTCTCAATAATTTTTCAGTATATAGTGATCCTGTAACTGACCATAATGTTTGAGAACTACTTGGACTATATTATTTTTAAGTGCAATTGTAGAGGATGTGCTATTAAAATTGTTTAAAGGGGGTAAGGAGTGCTTTCCAAATGGGAAGAACAGCCAGGCTTTCTCTGTTGAGAAGTCAACCAATAATCAAGCCAAATTAAAGTGGATGAGGAAAGATAAGGGTAACACAGATGGAATTTTGCACCTGAGTTTTTACTCAATAATTATTCAGTAAATGCTTGTTATTTTTAAAGTTTTGCGGTATACATTAGAACACCTGTAATCAAAGTTTATTTCTCATCTTGCAAAAACTCATACTGTAGTATATATTTAATTACAGCATGTTATGCTAAGGATAGACATATTGAGAAATGAAAGAATCAACATAATGTTACACTAAAGATAGATACACTGAGAAATGAAAGAATCAACATACCATAAATTGAATTTTGAATTCTCTACCAGCATCTTGCTACTTGGTAAATTTCTAGTCAAATAAAACTCTGGGCTACAAAGCTTTGGAGAAATAGATGAATATAAAGGTGCATATTTATGGTAATCTATTAGTGCTGTAACTAGTTACTTTGTGCTGACACCATGGGCATCGTGTCAGTTAGGACAGACTAGGAAACAAACAACTCCCATAACTCAGTGGCTTAAAACAACAACAAAGTATGTTTATTTTGTGTCTGTATCCTACGTCTGTCCATTGCAAACTGGTGTGAGGCTCTACTCTATGTGTTTTGTGCACATCATTTTATGGCACCCCAATCTCCACTTGCATCATTAGGGTTCTCTGGGATGCGGAGACAGATTGGAAGGTCAAGCACTGGCAGTGTTATGAAGCACTGGTGCAAGGGCAACATATAGCAACCTTTACCCATGTTTCATTGCTCAAAACTGGTTTGGTGTCTGTGTCTAACTACCAAAAGCAATGTTGTGGGAAGGTGGTGGAGAATAGTAAAACATTTTACTTAACTGTAAGTAGAAGTGCACCAGATACTAGAATTGCTTACGACAAGCATTTATTATGAAAAATAAATTGCAGTCTGTGTCTAACTCAAGTTCAGAGAATATTTCCAGCTGAATCAAATTCAAGAAGGATATTTCTCCAGATGAATTCAACTTTTCCCAGCAGAATCAAACTTCCGATGGTATTAATTTCTCCTTCTCCCTAATTTTTCTAGTTTTATTTCTTGGCTTCCTCTGTGGTCTAATTTCTCTTGTACTTATTAGTCTAATTTTCAGTATTTACAATTATTTCAAACAGACAACCTTTTGAGACACTGTTATGTTAATGAATTCTCAATTCTAGACATCTAAATTCTGTTGCTTTCCTTTGCCAAACTCCAACCCCAGTGTTAACACTAGCCAACACCATAGTGCCCCGTCTCATTCTCGAGTGAAGACTAAGAAGTTTCTTTTCTCACTAATGTGCATGTGTGTGAATTCTGTCTGGAGGCATGCAATTTAATTAGATATTTTCAACGTAAGTATTTTTAAAATAACAAAATGAGGGCCTACTCCATATTTAAACATGGCTATCGTGCAGGGAATGCAATTTTTGTGTTCCTGTAGATAGAAAATTCAGAGTTCATAGTAACTATTGCATTGTACTCACTGGCTGAATTCACTTGATGGCCAAATTTTTTTTTTATTCACTTCCACTGTTGAACTGAGAGTCTTGCCTGACTATAGGCAAACCCATCTGAAAAGCTGTACAGAGTAAAACTGAATGTGAGGGCTTCAAAGTCATAGAACATTGGCATTTGTAGCTACTTGTCAGAGGTTAGAAAGCCATATGAAAGTATGATCTTTAATGAGTCTATTTGCACTGGGAAGAGATCAGAGGTGCCAGATTCTTTTGGGCATCTAGAGTCTCAGGCTGAGCACACCAGAAGGCTTAGCTCTGTGGTCTTTTCTAGGAACTTGGACAGAGATTACAAGTTGTGGTTATTTTCGCTCTTTATACATTCTAGGAAAAAGAGATAAAACAGTTCTAGGAAGTGTGTGAGGCACAGATAATAGGCAAAAATAATAGAATGAAGGTGGAGACTTGGAACGCAATTAGTCCAGCACTCTGCGTGATGACTGAATCTCTTCTGCAGCATTACATCCAAGTGGTCATATGCTTAAGACTCCCCAGTGGTGACAATCACCACTGTCCCATGTCGTTCACTGTCTTTGGAAATTTCTGACTGCTAGAATTATATTTTATATTCTGCCAATATCTGTGATTTAATGATAGAGATATGCAAGCATATCTATAGCTGAAAAGAAGTATATTATTGAGATTTCTGAAAAGATGTGGTGTTTTATTATCCCATCTGTTTTTCACATCACATCTAGTCAGTGTTTTTATTAGCGCCTGTTCCACAGATAAGAAAACTGAGGTATGGCAGGGTCAAGTGACTTGGCTCAGATAGTAGTACTGCCTTATGAAAAGGGAATGAGTGAATAACTCGTTCAAACATCACTGTGGAAGAGAAAAAAAAATCATCAACCCAATATATTTAAATACAAATAGATTTTTATGTGACTTTTTTGTAATAAAATATTTTATTAATAAAATATGGCAACAATCTTGAGAAAATCATCTGTAGTTGCTATTATTGTTTTATCTCTTATGTTAGTTTTTCCTATTTCCTGTGGATAAACACTACGTCTTACCAATTTCTTAGCAAAGTACAGTGATGGGCACATAATTAGTCAGAGCAAAATTTGTGAAATAGTACATGTATAAAATAGTCTTCCTTTAAACTTTAACAAATGGGATATGATTTTTGCAGAAGAATTTTTTATTTTAGTAAAATTACAGCTTTCACTCTTTCTGGAGGCCAGATGTCCAGGAGACCAGCCATTTTCAACTAAATACGTATGAAATCATCCAGGGATAGAATCCATCACTACTTAGAGGTCATTTTTCTAACATGACAGACAACTAGTTAAACAATCAACCAACAAGAAAAACAAAACAAGCCCTGAGCTAGAGGTGACACACTACCAGTTCAAGCACTTATTAGCCAACTTCCACATACTCTGCACGTTAGTCCTGAGCCACCTTATTGAATCATCAATCTTGCATCAAAGATATTAAAAAAGGATAGCAGCAAATGTGAACCTTAGTCTGTTTTGGGATAGAATTTTTGTTCCCACTAAGACTTAGGACTTGGATGATACTGGCTAATTCTCCAGGAAAGCAACACCAGGTGTGGAAGGAACCTGGAGAAAGAAGGAATGTCAACTTCATTCTGGCACACAAGGGAGGCTTTGAGATTCTCACTTCATTTCTTCTTGCTTTTACTACTTCTGACATTCCTCTTCTCAAAATCAAGTTTCTGTCATGAATTACACACTCTAGCTGCTTATGGTCAGCTTTACACGCAATTGTGATCCCATATTTCAATTTAATCTTGTGCAGGCTGAACTGGCAAATGCTAATATTATCTGGAGCATTCTAAGCACATGAATTGATCATCAGAAATACATATACCCTTAAGTTTCTTTGGTAATGTAGTCCAAAAACATGGATTTAAAAGTAACCAAACCCAAAGAATAGTGTTTTATTCACTGTTTGCCTTGCTAAGACAAAACACCTTACATCCACAAATTAAAGGAGAAGTGGTTTATATTGGATAAAAATTTTTAGAGGATTCAGTCCCAATTCAGTGGACACCAATTGAAGAAGGGCACAGTGGAATGATAGGTGGTGGAGAAATTTGCTAATGTCATGGAAGCCAGGAACGAGAGATGGAAGAAGAGCCCAGGAGGGAAACCCAACCTCCAGGTCATGCCCACAGTGAGACCCACCTCTTGTGAAAAGGACTCAGGTTCTAGCAGAACACTCAGCTGTGACCATATCAATAAATTAGTCTATTCATGAGTGTTGTGAAATCACTTTGCAATAATTCCATCTCTGAACACAAGAGGCTTTCGGGTGACATTCTAGATTTAAAACATAACAATATGATTGCAGCTTAAGATGTACCCAATTGAACCTTGAAAAATACACTGGACTAAGGCTAGCTATTTTGTGCACTGTGTTAAAACATTCGGTTTTATTTTGCTAACAACGAGGCAGTGTTCTAAATTTCAGAGCCAGGAGATCAAAGCTACATAAAAAATAGTGCAATACAAACACTTAGTTTAAAATACTAGGACCTCAGACCTGGAACTCTTAGAATTCATTAGTTTCATGCTGACATTTTACTTTTATAGTTGTGGATGCACACACGTTTAAATACATACATAATTGATATATGCTTGTTAAAGAAAAGAAAAAGAAACTTTGCTTTAAGTCACAAATATCCTATATTATCAGTAATTTTATGGGTTACAAATAGCATTTGTTTTTATTTGTATAATCCTTTGTTTATCCATTAACAATTTGTATTTATGTAACTATGCAACTTGTCACTTTATGTCCTTAGTCTCTTACTCATGAAACTGCTTTTCTGTTGCTTTTTGAAAACACTCCACATTCTTTCTTTATATGTGGTTTTGTCTTCCATGGTTTTGGTTATTGCTGATCAATTTTTGTTCAAAAATATTAAGTGGAAAACTCCAGAAATAAGCAGTTCGTAAGTTTTAAATTGCATTCCTTTCTGAGTAGTATGATAAAATCTCTCTTTCCTCCCCAAGATGTGAATCATCTCTTTGTCCATCATATCCACACTGTGTTCCCAGCCTGCCCATTTGTCCCTTAGTGATTGTCTCAGTAATCAGACCGACGTGATTCTTCAGTGTTGTGTAGAGGATTTGGTGCTATCTGTAGTTTTCAGACTTTCACTGGGAGTTTCAAAATATATTCATATTGAGTAAGAGGGGACCACTGTATATGTTATGTTTGAGGAAATATTATGCTGCTAGAGTTCTTAATAGCCCTGTGTTTATAAAATTAAATCCACTCCATTGGCTGTATTCCTTCAATGTATTTGCTGATACTAAAGTTTTTCTATTATACTCAGTTTATATTTATATACATTTGTCTGGTTACTTTCTTGTTGCTGAGACACAATACCTGACACCTAGAAGTTAAATTAGGAAAGGTTGATGTTGGCTCACAGTTGGTACAGCCTTCAGTCCATAGGTGACTAACTCCAGCGTAGGGTGGTGTGGCGTAGGGGCATCACAGAGGTTAAACAGCCCTTGGCAGAGCAGGCAGCTACTGATTTCACCCAGCCTACAAGCCTGTCAGCTGGTGCCACCACACCCAGGGTGGGACTTCCGATATTCACACCCAGAATTATTCTAAAACAATATACATTAATTAAGGCTGTTATCATACAGCCTTAATCCATGTTCACACACCCTCCATCCAGCCTCTTCCCAAAAGCTCCACCTATAAGCACATGAGGCTTTAAGGAGTCATCTAGATATAAGCCAAAGCACTTAATCCAATTTATATTTATATGAACTGGATATTCTGTCAAATACATATTAAGTTTATATTTTATTTTTACTAAATGAAATTTTTGAATAGGACACTAGTCCCATTTCACTATTATGCTCAAAGCTCCAGGGTGAAAAAGTTATGCTTCCTACAGCCTCGAAACTGAGGTGCTAGGCTTATACGGGATTAAATTTATACAGGATTTGCAAATGAAAGGTGAAAATCTTTTTTTTAGCTTAATATTTACCTTGGTGGTGAAAGGAAAAGGGGATTAGTTTGGAAGCAGAAAGAAAAAGAATTTCTTTGGACACTGTTGGCTTTTGTGGCATTTTTTTCCTAAAGTCTCAACACAAAAAAAGAGATGATGGGGTGTTTTTTCTTACTTCAAGGTAAGTGAGAGAGGATTCAGCATTTGGTATCTGTCTTTAGCAGTCAGAAAAAGTAAGGAGGTTTTAGTACATTGCATTTTCTCAAAAACACCATAGTAATGTGTTTTTCCAGAACATTTTCCAGTCTAGCAACAGAAAGAGTCTATTCTGCCTCCTCTGGAAACTGGGTAGGTATGACTGCTTTGTCCATTGCAGTGCAGTGGGATGATGCTGTGTGATTTTTGAGGCTCAATCATAAAATGACATAGTCTTCACCTAACTGTGTTTCCTCAGTGTTCTGACTGACTGGAAGCCAGCGTCCATGCTATAAGGAAGTCCAATGTAGCTTAGATGGAGGAGAGCTGAAAACACTGCCAGAAAACTTCATGAGCCACTGTACAGATACATTTGCTAACTCCATGATTCTAGCTCTGAGCTTATGGGGATTGTCTTATCCCCAAGTGAGCCTCATGCTTCATGGACTAATCACCTTTATGCCTTCTCTGAACACTGGAGCATCACTGAATTTGAGGCTGGAGCTGGAGTTATGGGCTTGTGCCAAAGCGAAGTTATATAAGGACAATAAGGGAAAAAACCAGACAGACACTGGGAGCAGGACACGACCTGTGGTGTCTAGAATGCGAAAAAGTGGAGAATAAGCTTGAAATAGATTTGGCTCAAGACATACGACTTGAGGGGCAAAGTGACCCAGTGGAAGGACGGCTGACATCATACAGACTAAGGAAGACAGCAGATTGCCCAATGCAGTGCTTCTAAGACTCCAATAAACATTGTGAATGAGAAACAGCCAGTTATATATAGCTTTAAAATCATAAGACCAGATTCCAGCTGCATCTGCCCATTCCTACCAGCTCTGTCATATTCTTTACCATCTTCTTTATACCATGAGGCCTGAACTGTGGCTAGCCAGGAGAGGAGAAAAAAGATCACCAAGTGAAGTGAAGATAGAAAGTTGGTAATAAAGCCAGCTGAGAGCAGTCTTTCCAAGAAGTTACCTGCAAAGTGGGGGAGAGAAAAGATTTAAAGAGGTCAGAGTTCTTACTACAATGGCTGCATCCACAGTAGGTTTGCCATTACTTTCATCCCATCAAACTTGTATTGCTTGTTATGAAGTCCATCAGTTTTTAAAATTTTTGTGACAGTGCTTGTTTGGCTTATGTTGTACAAAAATTTGGAAGCTTTAAAGAGCATTGTGTCAACATCGTGAAGTTTTGATAGAAGTAACCTCTGATATTGGCTCATTGACTGTATCTGGCACAGGAGTTTATATTGTGGTGATTTCTTCATTTAGTCTGTGTTTCTTGAACACTGTATGTGAGCTAGGCCTTGCTATTCTATGCATTAGGGTTACAGCAGTGAATAGAACAAAGATTACACTCTGGGAATGTGTATACTATTTGGAAAAGAAGAGCCAATAATCAATTAACAGTAAGAAAATTCACTGCAGGTGGGTACTGTGGGGATCAGGCTGTGAAGCAAAATAAAGATGTGTACAGTGTGTAGGTAGTAATAGGCTAAAGGGAAATCAGGTGAACATATGCTCATGTGTTTATAGAATTAGCTCTGGCTGCTGGGTAAAAAGGGCATAGATTGTGTTGCTTATATAACAGCCATTTATTTTCCTCTAGTTCTGGAGGCTTAAGTCTCAGAAGGGTATTAGCATGATTGGGGAATAGTAAGGGAGTCTCCTCATGAGTTGGGGGTTGCCTCGCTTACTGAGTCACAAAGAGAGAGAAAGAGAGAGAATGAATATGCATCTTTCTATGAGGACTGACCCATCAGACCAGGGCTATGCTTGCATGACCTCAGTTAACTCTAAATACCTCAGCAAAACTCTTTGCCAGCATTGGAGATATAGCTTAATGGCACAGTGCCTGCCTGGTAAGCACAAGGTGTTGAGTTTGATTCCAGGTACCAAAAACCACAAAAATGTTCCATGTCCAAACACCAAAAGGTTGAAGATTAGCATTTCAACAAATAAGTTTTGAGGGGACACAAATCATAGCATGTACAGAGACACACGGACACAAAAACTAAAGGAAGTGAGGTAGGGAGCCTTGTGTCTTCCCTGAGAAAACTTTCCAGGGAGTGGGAAACAATTCCAAGGCCTGCGTGGACCTGAGAGAGCAGCAAGGAGAGAAAAGTAGGGGATGAGATGGGCAGGAAATTAACCAGGTAATGCCTGCCTTTCAGAGCTTTCAGTGATAAAAGCCCACTGCAGCACACGTGCCATGGGTTCACCACCACTGAGAACCAGACCACGTGAGGCCTGCAACTCACTCTGAGTGAGAATGAAAACCATGAGAGAGATCAGAGTAGAAAAGGAATGTAGCTCAAAAAGTAATCTCTGCACAAAAGGATGAAGTAATGTTATGACTAGGAACATGACATTATAGTAGTTCTGAAGCATTTTTAATTAGAGAAATATAGATGTGTGCAAATAGAAATGATTTCGGAGTCCCAACTTGTACATAGCATTGCCTGTGCTCATAAACTAACTGCTGACAGTCACTCTTTGTTTAAAAAAGATGCACCCTGCCACAGAGTCCCTGAATAATCTCTCTCAAGACCATAAGATATCCTTATTTTGTGCTCACTTTGGTGACACATATACTAAAATTGGAACAATACAGACCTCCTTATTTAAATGTAGCTTGCCAGATTATTATTTTTTATTTTTTATACTAGGGAGACAATACGATATTTATAAATGTGAGTTTGACTTATTTCACTTATGAGTATGGCCTCAAGTTGCCTCCATTTACCTATTAATTAAAATTCTGAAAGGGTAATAAGATCTAAAATATATAGTAGATATTATAATAATGAACAAGAAAGAAAGTTCTCAAAAGGACAGAATAATGAGGATACGGCAAACGAAAAAAGAAGAAAGGAAAAGAATATATGTTGATAAACATAAATAAACGTATGTAAGTATATGTATGCCAGGTAGATAACTATACTACTAATCTCTGTAGTTAATAAAAAAGAACAGTTTGTGCTGTCATTGTTTGATTGATCACTTTTGTGCCTAGATTTTATAACCTGAACAACTACTTCTGAGATAACAAAATGCAATGTATTAGTGTTAGTTCCCTACTTTTTAAAAAATTCTGTACCATTTCTATTCTTTTTTTCTGTTTTGCTCTTCAAAATAAAAAAAAAGTAATTTGCCTGAAGTTGAATATTTAAATAAAACAAGTGAATAATTAATGTGTAAATCAACCTTAACAGTATATATGAACTCAAATGTAGATATGTAAAGTATTTAATTTCATAATTTGTTGACTACATAGTTATAAAGAAAAACAACAAAAAATATTACCTCATAAACTGTTCATTTTGACCGCTGTTTAGAGTGAACTGCAGCCTCTGGGCTTCTGTCCTGTTTAGTGTTCACAGCAGGAGGTTGCCCTTGCAGCATCCCCTCTGGGAGGGAACCCCGTTTTGTGGCTGAAGAGGCAGGCTAGCAAATGAAACCTCTGTGAGGAGATGTGAGGCTCTCACCTGAGCCAAACAGGCCACGGAAGCTTCTGGTTGACCAGATAACACAGAGCCACAGCAGTCACAGCCACCACACTGTCCCCTCCCACCCAGCTTCCACACACGTCTCTGGTGATGTGATTTTCCTTTGTCGTACACATCAAGGGGAGTTAAAGAAACCATGTGTTCACTGAGAAGAAAAATAAAGCCAATTTCTTCAGTTTGGTAGCATGCCGGCATGTTCCTTGGATTTCCTGGTGATACGCCATCAGCTTTTACCAAGTTCCAACAATGCTTGATGTATGTTTTTAATTTATTGAATAGAACTTCATTGAATACTCAAAAAAAGAGTGACAACATTCAGGATCGTTCCTCCACCAAAATATTATCGATCATATTAACCAAATCATTCTAATAGTCAAGAAGTTATAAATCACAAGATAGTCATTTAAAAGACATTTTTAAATGGAATAAAATGCCAACACGATTTTGTTCATATAATACACAGGCCAAGAAGTATCCCAATATTAGAGTTTGGGTCTCAGCAGGTGAGCTTTGCTCTGTCCTGGCTCAGGCTAGAAGGTTCTGAATGTACTAAGGACTCAGCTGTTTTGTTCATGGAGCCTCCTCTGACTGGAGGAGTAAAGTTTGAAGTATGATGTTAATGTTCATTTACTCATTTCTAAAACAGTAGCACAATTCAACTTAAAGCAGCATGGTTTTCATTCCATTTTTCCTAGATTTTGGTGTAAATTATTTTTTAAAAAACACATATATTCCTCATTTAATGACTTACCTGTTAACAACTGTTCAGATATAGGACCAAGGGCACGGTTTGGATTTACTACCAGCAGCTCAGACTTACGACTTGTTTTTTAATATGGTTCGGTATGCCTTGTTTATAGAGCCCCAGTGTCTTTTTGTACAATATACCTTGTTTATACAGTACTGTAATTTTTTGCTGATTGTACTATACGGTACTGTATTGTAGTTTTATGTTCTGTTTTATGTTCTGTGTTACAGTGCTGTGTGTAAGAGATATGCCAATAAAAGCAAAGTCATCAAGTTGGAGCTTCCGTTAACCATTCCTTTGTTCTGAATATTATAATGTACATACTATATACAATTCCTCATTTGCTGAACAGTGCATTTAATGGCATAGTAACAAGAATGAATCTCGGTTGTTAAATGAGAAATTATTATAGTAATATTTTTTTCCAGGAAACTTCTCTTAGTTATTTTCCCCTAGATTCTCAAAGTTGTTAAGATTTCAGTGAAAATAAGTTCACTGGTAGGCGGGATCTGGGCTTCTATTTTTATTTCCAATCTTGCTGTGATTCTCCATTGACAGTTTCAGGTCAAGAACTACAGAAGGTTTCATTCTCATCTCTTGTTACTCTAGATTTCTCTTTAGAAGATCATATTTCTCTTGCCAAAATACCTACTACTTTTTCTTTATGTCATCATCTTTTTAGGAGGTTTAAACATTCCAACCCCACTGAATTCAGAAAAGACCAAGTGGCTTACTTGAATCAATGGAACATGGGTGAAAGTAAAATTTTCTGTCTTCCTTAACCATCCTCTCTTGGAACATTCTTATTTATCATTTTTACTTTTTTGTTTGCCTGGGTTAAACTGATAAAAATATTCATTTCAAAAGAAATTTTAATTTATATTTTGCATGTGAGACATATGTCCAGGCTTATTTCATAATTTGATATGGATATTTACTTGTTCTACCCCATCGACTGAATATCATTCAGGCTTTAAATTTTTGTTGGCATCATCAAGAAAATCCTCGCATATTTTGGAGCAATAATAGTTTCTTCTGGCTGTATAGATTGATAATAACAACTAACCATTACTGAATGTCTCTTGAATCCTACTGATGAGAGTCTGGAGAAGAAAAAGAATTTTGGAAATTATTCCAATGTAAATATAATGCCTTGGTAAGTACAGAAAGATGGGGTGAAGAGGAGATTTGTACAGAGGAGGTAGGTAGTGATCTATGATAACAACAAGTTGATAAATAGCATCACAACTGAGTAATGAAAATATAGTATGAATACATAGCTTAGAAATATTAAAATGACAGGAATAATAAAATCCTATTTCTTAGATAAACAAGAGGCAGTTTTATGCTTTTGTAGTGTAAACCTAACACTAGATTGATCTTTCTATAGGTACTAATATCAGTTAAATATTTTCAACCTGTTTTAAAAATTTAAAAAAGCATTAGAAGGATGCATTATAATCTGTTAGGTGATATCTTTTAGAGAAAGGGGTTAATGTGAGTTTATGTTTGACTTATTACACACAAATTGCTATAAATGGTATCACCTCCAAATCATATATTGAATCCCTAAACTGCAATGTGACTATAGACAGTATTTGAAAATAGAACCTTTGTTGTAGTCAGGGGTTGTGCAGAGAACAATTAGAATCAGGACATGGAGTTTATAATATTATTTTTATGATGGTTACCTAGAGTTAATACAAGAAAATGCAAGAAATCTATCCACAACACTAAAGACAGAATATTCAGCCAAAGGCCTGAATCCCAGAGCAATGTCTTGCACGAGTCTAGATGAAGACCCAGAGCTCATGACAATGCCTCCCATAAGTCCAAATGGAGAACTAGAGTCCACAAGAAGGACTTACGCCAGTCTCTTTTACGGATCTGTGCTGGGAAGGCTCAAAGGTCAGCAGTGGAAACTAGGAAGTCTATGCCAGCAGGGTGAAGGAGCTGTGCTGATAGGTTGAGGGTTCTATTGTGGAGCCGAGAAGTCACACTCACAACAAAGACCAGGGCTGTCCTGAAAAGCACCACAGCCATCCTCAGCAACATGGAGGCCCCGAGCTCCTCTGACAATAAGCACAGTCGAGTACATGCCAGGAAGCCAGTGTGACGAGTTCATCCTGGAGACCAAGCGGCACACGTCTTCCCCTCCAGAGCCAGGAAGCAATGCTCGATGTGAGGACCAGAGCTTCTCTAGGAGAACCTAATGGCTCAAACAGCAACACATAGGAGAACCCATACTGCCTCATTGCCTCAGCGCATAGCTTCTCCTTCTCCACATCCCTATTTATGCTGGCAACTTTCCTCGGGTGGGACATCTATGCTCAGCACCATGCTGATGTAATCCAGCTGGCGTTAAGTTGACCACCAGTTTTTAATCCATAAAAACCTGTGAGTAGCTAATAAAGGTTAAAGGAAATCATAAGAGTGGGCTCTGATTTGATCTGGCAGATGCCCTTTGTAGTGACTGATACTTTATGTCAACTTGAGGAGTTTAGAAACTTAACTAAATGACCAAGCAGGGGGTCAGGGTCCTCATTTCTTAAACATCCTGAGCCTGTGCAAGAGGAGGGCTTGGCGAAGCTATGAGTGCTACACCTGCTCTAGGGCGGGTAATCTGCTTACAATATAAGGGAGGAAAAGGGGCTTGCTCCCCACTTTTTTGCTCTTGCTGCTTTTGCTGTCTTCTGCTGTCTTGAACTGTTGCCCCTATGCCAGGTACCCTACCTTGAAGCCAGCTGATTATGAACAGAAACCCTCCAAAAACTGTGAACAAAACTTTCCTTCCTTAATTTGGGGAATGGGGCCTTTTGTCCCAGCAATGAGAAAAGTAACCAAGACACCCTTAAAAGAGGAAAAGACACTAGAGCTATCTTTATCCACTATGTGAACACACAAGAAGTTGGCCATAATGAGTTTATAACATTTTACAATGAAAATATATAACTGTAGGGAAAATAGTTATAAAAATAGCATCTGTATATTCCAGAAAACTTATAAAACCAAAAAAGGGATGAAATTCTACATGCCTTTTTAGTTCTCTGCCTTGTCTATTTATGTATGTGTTCAATTTATTTTAGTTTAATTAAATCCCGTGTTTACTATTGAATATCTCCCTTTTTAAAGAATAAGATAGATTTTGATATTAGTATTAATGTTTATAACTATAAACTAAATGACTGTAAAATTTGGTTGAGTTAATATATTTCATTGTAGTTCTATTTAACTAAAATTGCTTGTGGCTGAACATTCCTGTTGTTTATAATTTTACTGTTATAAAAACAGTGTGCTAGATACAGCCAACGCATATGGCTTTTGAAAATTGAATTTATATACTGAGCATAGATCCCCAGAATTGGAATTACTAAATCAAAAGGTACAAACACTTTTTAGATTCTTAATATATATTTTCCACATTGTAAACTTGACTGTATTGATCAATTCAAAATTATATCAGCAATGGGCAGGACAGTTGGAAGCACTATTCCTTGGCCAGGAGCAGGCATCATTCATTTAACTTTTTCTTTATTCTAACAGACAGTATCAGACTTCATTTTTTAGGTGTGATTTTTTTCTTTCTTTTCTTTTCTTCTTTTCTTTTCTCTTCTTTCTTTTCTGCTTACAAGAGTCTAACTATGGAATACCTTAGTGATTAGGTATTTTTGTGGTTCTCATTTTGTTCTGAGGCAGAGCTGATCAACGAGGATAATTCTAAGCCACCAAATTAAGGTTTGTGTTATGTATGGGGAGGTCTCTCTCTGTGGTTAATAAATGGACACTGACAAAATTGTTATATACCTAAACTAACCTGAAATGTTGTAAAGGAGTTGATTAGAAAAGACAGTGTAATATTACATTTTCTCTTGGTGGTCCTCCCTCTGAGTTACCTAGCAGTGTTTGTCCCTAGTTGATGTCACTTTTTTCCCTGGTGTAGTGGTTGCTGCATTTGTATTAAGGGTCATGAAAGGAAACATCATTCTAGATACTAAAACAGGATCAGTCCTAATGCCAAGAAACAGGTATTTGCCAAACAATCAAAAAGCTTGGGGAAGCAAAGGTCAAGGAAAATCTAATCTAGAATTTAGGAAATGAAGAATTGTAAGGAATTAGTGAAGGCTGCCTCAGTGATCTCTGTTGCCTGCTCAGGTAGTAATTCCCAGAACACTTGGAAGCCACAGAAATTCTTACAAACGCAGTCTACCCGTGATATCGCAGTTTCTTTTCCTTTTGACTTTGACTTTCACATTTCAAAGAATTGTCCCTCTTTGAAAGGATGTTTACCAGTATCCTCAGTGAGTACTTTTGAAAAATGTAGCTACAGCTTTTTAGCTTTGAAATGTGCAGAAAAGATGGAGTGGAAAGTTTGGTGTTGTGTTGAAAACAGATTTGTAATAGCTATTTCTCCTCTTTTCTTGTTTCTGTTTTTAAATTTGACCCTGATTGTGATCAGATATCTATGCTTCCCCTTCTTCCAGAAGGAGGTAGAATTTGGTTGGCACAACACTTTCTCAATGATGGTATATGGCACAGCTGCAAGTAATTTATAGCTTTGTGGCTTATGTGCAAGAGAAAGGTTTTTATGTCTCTGCCTTTTATTTAATACTCACAGGGAAAGAACTAATTCAGACTTTCACTGCCAACCACTTTGAAACCAAGAAGAGACGAGGATGAGGCAGATAATAAGAGAAAAATAACAAGACGGAAAATACTTTGCTTATTTTTTAAATGATGTAATTCTGCAGGTCTTCATTTTATGCCTACATCCTGCTTTACTTCTGAGAATCTTGTGTGATAATCATTTTCATTATAGTTTAAGTTAATTTGTGTACTGATTTCTGATCTTGTTGAAAGCATCGTAACTATTTTACCTGAAATTCTGTGCTTCAGAATCTGTAGATATGCACTACTGCTGGGTATCTAAAGGGGCAGCTAGATATTTTCTGAAATTACTCAGAATAATTATCGTAATGGTGGAAATCTGAGAATACAGTCAACTAAGACTCAGAGATGTTCTGAAGTCCCTCAGTCCTATTCAGGTTCTGTCTCAGAGGCAGTTCCTGGGTCTAAGCACACACAATGTCACAGGTATTCATATCTTTCCTTCCAAGGAGTCTCTGTGATAAATCTCCCTATAGCACTTCTGAGGGGACTAAACTAGAAGGCAAAAGCAAGACTTTAAAGGTGAAAGCCACTAACAGTGGAAGGGACCCTACTGATTTATGAAGTGCAGTCACAGATGCCACTAGTGTGTTGGGACACTGGCAATATAGTTGTTTTTCCTTTCTTTTTTTGTTTTTAATTTTAGAGAGAATAAAACAAAACAGAATAGAACAATGCAAACAACACAGGACTTCAAAACAAGACAACAGGAAATCAACAGTAGCTATCATAATGTCTCTTATTTTCTTCAAAATAGTTGTCCATACCTTCACATACAATAAATTCAAACAAACCAAAA
>PVJX010037680.1:0-16809 GCA_004027295.1 Dolichotis patagonum
ATGGTTTTATACTATTTTGTTATTTTTGATATTATTATATTTGAAACTGTACTCAACTATAGCAAAGAAAGAGATACTATCATAGCTACTGTTAATTTCTGGTAGTCTTGTAAAGTGCTGTGTTGCTTACGCTGTTCTGTTCTGATCTGCTTTGTTCTGTCCTCTTTTGTTTTAGTCTTGTTAAAATAAAAATAAAAAACTATGGTTCCTTTTCTTTTTCCGTTGAAACAGTCACTCACTGACCATCCATATACCCTTAGTTAAATTTGTCATTTATTATTTTTAACCCAGAGATTGAGTCCTTTGTCCAATCATTTCATTTTTGTCTTATCATTTCAACAACTGCTTTGATTTCTCATTTTAATCACAATATAATATTTTTATTTCTTCTATATGCTAAGAAGCTACATAGCAGCAATGTAAGTTTTATACAAATCAAATGACAAAATGCAAGATTTTTAATTTGTTTTTATTTCAAAGTTAATTTGCATGTGCCTTCTGCTGCAAATTTCATCCACAGGAAGAACTGTGAAAGTGTAGTCCTTTGACCTTTCATGTTAATTGAGTAGGCATTTCCATTCCTTTAGGAGCAGTCCAACTGTATCTCACTGATAAACCATGAGTAACCACACGATGGCATTCTTTCAGAACACGGTTATGCTCTTACTCTTTTACATCTGCATTTTGAAGAAATACTGAGTCTTTAGTTATAAAAGAATTCAACCCAAACATTTTTCTGTTATTGTTGTAGACATTTTGATCATCTTATTGAATTTTTTAGAATGCAAATATTTTAGCACCAAACTTACTACTTTTTATGTTTTCATCATTAGATTTAAAATTTTGTAGCCAAAATCTCCCACTTCTTTTTCTACCCATAACTAATGGTTTCCTATACTCAAAGTGTTTTAAAGTTCTGTCTTTCTTCCCAATGCCTAGAAAGTGAATCTTTGATAGTTGTCCCTAAAGTATGTAATAATGCATCATTGTTATATCTTTTGGGGAGACATATTGAAGTAATGTCCACCATTACTTTTTACACAGTGTAAGATCTTGGGCATGCTACTTTATCTCTTTCTTTTGTGTTTTGGTAACACAGTCACAGAGTTATTGTTTATATTAAAAGAAAAACATGTTTGTGAAATACTTGTTTCATGGCCTGATACATGTTAGATACTCAATATAACACAAATATTAATCACAGCATTGTACTCTAAAACTATGACTGCCACAAGCCTTCCATACTTCACAAAATGCCCTCTTTATAATAATCTTACATTTAAGGCACAGCTTCTAGAAAGGCATTAAATGCAACATTGTTAATTGGTGTGATTTAATTTGTTAGATTAGCAGATTTACCTCAGCCTCAAGCAGAGCTGTAAAATAAAAACTAAAAGAGAGAGTCAGAGAAGAAAAGATAAAGAGTGGGACAACTGGAAAAAGGGAAATAGAGGAAACAGAGAGAGAGAGACAGAGACAGAGAAAAGGAAGGAAGAGAAAGGGAGAGAGGGAAGGAAGAGAAAGGGAAAGATGGAGGGAGGATGGAGAGATGGAGAAAATGTGGGAAAATACAAAAAATTTAATTTAAAATATTGGATTGAAATGATGGTACAAGAGAACATGAACCAGTTATAACATGTGAGTTTTGGAAACCCAGCACAGTTAGAATAGTGCAGATATACTTTCCTTCCTATTTCCTAGTCCCTTCCTATTTCCTCTTCCTGTCTCTATCGAAATCCAAAACTATTATTATGTAAAGTATCCTCATATGCTACTCAAAAGATCTGATGTTCCTAAATTATAGTAAAAGTGTACTACCATCAATAATCATTTTAAATTTTCATAATATATGTGAAGATACATTATTAAGATAAATTTAGTAGCCATTGTTTTTATTTAATAGATAAGTTATGTTCAAGAAATTAATTTTTAATTTTCTAGCTAATAAGTAGTACAATTTTGAGAAGCTGAGCCCCCAAATGAGAAATACTTAAATATAATTCTGGTTTGGCCACATATTGTAGATATGAAACTGAGATTCAGTACTGTCACTGTGGAAAGTTAATAGAACAGCAGTTTTCTTTGCAGGGTTTTCATAAACTGTATCTAAGGAAGTCTGAGTTTTTATATGTGAATACATAGTGGATTAGTGACATGTCCTATCTGTTAAGCGCCTGTTTCTTTCAGGATATTGTTAAATTGCATTATTTTCTCAGTTATCCAATGGGAAGGTACAGCATGATTGCATCATTTATATTTGCAAATTGAGAAAAGGCTGGACCTTTTCGTCCTCATCTGTATCTGGACTCTCCCTACTTTCCTCTCTGTCCATCTGTTCATCTGCTAATTCACACTTTCATTCATTCAGTTACTACTTACTGAACTGCATCTTATTCTGCTTTCTTCATGATTTTCAATCTATTTCAGTAAAAATATTTGGAATTTTGAAGTATTTATGGACACAAAAAGATTGTGATTTTTAAAATTGTGAAACTTCCAACCACTACCCAGTGTTTGGTTGGTACCACACACTGTCTATATTAAAGCAAGCCATGCTTGTAGATATCAAAAGAAATAGACGACATGACAATGAATATTTTCTACTTTTTATACTTACAATAAGACACATAATCCAACTAGAAAGGAATATGTAATAAGATGAGCATGTTGAGGTGGGGAGCAGTAGGGATGCAATTTTCAGTAAATTAACACTAAAACCACATATTCCATGGCTGACTAAGTATTTTGGTTGGCAGGGGAAAGCCCTACTCCAAGTTTTCTTTGAGACTCCAGTGTTTTTCACCCAGTTTTACTACCCCGTTGAGTCATGTCACCATAATACTCAAAAGCCAGAGATGGAGGAGATAACATTTTATGGAAGCTTTGGCCTGGGAGTTATCCACAGTGCATGTGTTCCTATCCATTGGCAAAAGTTTCATAGATGCATCTAGCTACCAGGAGAGAACTAGATACAGCCTATTACTAGAAGAGAAAATGTAATAGAATTCAGTGGACAATGACAGATCTCTGCATTAGCTTATGAAAAAAGGTTATATTTCAGTTGTACTTTGTTTACTCTAAAACATTAACTTGCTATTCTATTGATACTTTGATCAGTTTTTGCTAAAGGATCCCTGAAGGAATAATGATATAAATTCTGATTGTTCCCAAATGGGTAACATTTTATTTGGGCATGTGGGTGGTATTAGCTGTAGAAGGGGGTGATCTTTCTTAATGTAATTTTAAATAAGAGACTCAATTTCGTGCAGTACCAGCAAAGTATTCAATTAAAATTACATTATTAAAATAAAAATTAATGTTCTGTTGCTGAACTGCTTGGCTGAGTATACCAATTAAAAGTTTTCTTATCTTCCCCACGTCCTCTCCAATCTCTTTGGGAAGGAAAACAGAAATACACAAATGTACACAGAACTTTCTGCCTACATAAACTATCTTGAGATAAATTTTGCCCCTGAAATACTGGAATTGTACAATTACCTAAAGTAGTTGAGAGATGTAATGTGGAAAACAAAATAAAAACACATAATGCAAATACTTCATTAAAACAGTTATTATTTCTTCTTTGTCATAATTCAAATTTGTTTTTGAAGCTATGTTTTACCTTGACATCTTACTGTCTCTATTTTCTCAAAGTAAACTGATAAATAAACAGGAAGACATGGAATTAGGGGGGAAATTTAGAGTACTAAGTATAGAAAATCTCACATCTCACTTACGGCTTCTGATTTATATTCAGCTTTCATTCACTTTCAAGTAACCAGCAGATAAGGAATGATATTATCCAGTCTAGGTACCTCCTGAAAATCATAGACCTTACATGTGCAGGGAAAATCTATTATTTATTTTTCTACTATCAAACCATTCCCAAGCATATCGGTGAGTTCTGAATGAGGACTCACTGGGCAGAGTAGATAATAAAGTAAAAAATAGAAGAAAAGAGGTGCTTGATGCCTGTTACTGAAACTTAACCCCTCTATCCTAGTTATCTCTTACCTTTTGAGAGCCATCTCATGGTGGATACATTCTAGCCTTCTTCCATCCCAGACAGTTGCTTTCTCCTATAGATTTCTTTGTGAATAAGAACCATACCAGGTCTTCAGAAACCAATATTTTTTCCCAGTTGAATACAGCTACTATTTTCCTAGAGCCAGCTGAACTTTCAGGAAGTTATCATTTCCAACTTTAATGGAAAAACTGCAAGCCTATCTGTAAAGTTTAGGTACAGTGAACATTAGTTGTATGCACACAGTTTTATTTAACTAGTATTCTGTATGGTACTAGGAATACAGAGATGACCACAAGAACTTCATGAAACTCTAAATTTACCCTCAAATTTTTGTGTGTTTGTATGCACATGAATGTGTGCATTTGTACATACACGTGTACATGTACATATATACATGCTGATTGATGTATGTTATGTTGAGTGTACTAAAGTTATATCTTTCTTGTTTTAAAAGAAGTAAGTGCTCTCAAGTTCAAATGGCTAGGGTTTTAAAAAATGCAAAAAGTGGATTTATCACTAATCTCTATTTTTAATTCACTCTCTTTGGGTATGCCTGTGTGATAAAGCAAGAAAAGAGGAAAAATTGGATATTAAAAATGGACAAAATTGCCAGTGAAGATAGGTATCAGTAATGATGTTTCATTACATGGGTGTTTAGAAAAATACAGAAAGAACCAATGATTTTATTCATAAATATGGGTATGTATATGCCATGTTTACATCACCAATGCATGCATATCACATACAAAGCCACAGAACACATCCACACACTCCAATTAAAAAATAATTAGGAAAGAAAAAGCAATAAGGGAAGAGGCTTAATGGTTAGTCTATAAGCCATTCTCTGAAGTTCCTTGTTTTTTTACAACTTAATATCATTCTCATGTCTCTGTAGAGTTATTTTAACCAAGGACATTGCCTGGAGAATATAGTCCCTGTGTCTAGGGAATGTGTACGTGTGCTGTAGAAATTTGGTAAGATTGTGAGCAATGGATTAAGACTTAATGTGCTTACAAACAAGTTAATTTAGGTAATTAGTTTCTTGTCTCCAGAACATACAGTTTTTGACTGGTCATCTCACTCAAAGATATTCTTTTCTGTCACCTCTATAAAAGGTCCATGCATCTGATCTTAATGAGTCTCAGTTCATATTTTCCTGTACTTCCTTCTTGACTTGCTCACAGAGAGAATTGGCAGATGCTTAAAGACTTCATGATGAAGTTCCTGCTCTGTCATTTCGAAAAGCAATAGCCTTTGTTACAGGAAGCTACAAAGCCACCAGAGTCCAGGAATGCTTCCTGAGCAATCTCACCACCTCAAGGAACACCTTTCAGTTCCTGAACATACTCACCTACCTTGTTGACTTTAATACAACAACATTCATTTCCTTTATTTGGCCATTTGTGAAAAATTAAATGCGTTTCCCAGGAGGTGATTCAATTATTTCACTCAAAGTTCATCGAATTGTCTTAAATTAATGCAGCGTATCTTTGTACTTCACAAAATTTGTGAATAAAAACTCATAATATTTAAATGTGACTGTATTATTCTGTGGCCAAATAATTATAGTTTAAGGAAACAAGAATGGTTGTATGGACAGATTGGTCTCGCAATGTGGTTGAACTCCAAATATCAAGGAAAGAGATGAACTTGATTAGTAGGAAGCTGAAATATTACCATGACGAGGTAACTTCTAAGATATTTTCACCACATTTGCATAACTTTTTGTCCCTGAGAAGTTTGTAATATTTATTGAAATTGGATGGATTAGAGAAATTTTATAGAGATGTTATCTGCCCTCTAAATTATGTCATGCAGGGCTTTACCCAAGAAATTAAAGAAAAGCAAGACCCCATTGCAAATTGGGTTCACATGCACAGGTATTTTGTGACTCTCTTGTGATCCATTCAACCTTGACCTCAGATTTAACTTGAGGGTGAAAAAAGTGGAGACCAAGGATGGCACAGGGGAACCAAATGCATCTGCTATCTTGTGTATTGTTTATAATTCACCCCTACCTCAAAGTCTGTGTTTTGGATAAATGTTGTTAGGATAAGATAAATCTTGCTTCCAGAGACCTTATACTTAAAAAGGCGCAAGGAGAAATTTTATTAAACACTTAACTAGAAGGAATAGGTGAATTATAATTATGAGCATATGTCACTCAGTCTTTGGCATCAAGCATTATATATAGATTATCTTACTTTATTGTCACAAAAATCCAACGTATGAATTATGTGCCTAGTACCATTTGACATTTAAAGAATCTCCAGTTAAGTAATAAGTTAACAATCATACTGTTTCTGCACCGAATCTCATCATACTTCTGTATGATTGGTGGACAATTTTCAGAGAAACTTCTAAAATATTTCTCTAATCAGTATTTAATTCCTTACTTATTTGCTTCAATGGCTTTCACTGCTAAATAATTTTCTTAAAAAAAGAGTTCCATGGTTAATTTAAGACTTGAGAGTCAGAGTCCTAATTTCTCATCCTTTCAGGCTCTACTCGCTTACAGGAACCAGCTGCTTTTGCCTTCTTCTTTTGGTGTTTATTCATATAATCTAAACTTTTAATGTTTTAGCCTTTTCTCCTATACATGAGCTGCTTAATTTCTGGCTGACAGATATCTGATCTTCTCCACAGTAACAAAGGGACAGTTTCCAAGTTGGGTCACTGCCATGGCACCTGACATTTGCTTGGCCTATGTTTCACTCTCCTGCTTTCCTCTTTTCCCAATAAATATAACAGGTACCAGTTGTGTATAATTATCAATTTTTGTCTTCATTCAAAGTCCGTTTCCCATAGAAGTTTGCTAGGCTTACTAGATTAAAAAATACCACAAATTGAATGCCTTACACATTAGAAAGCTATTGCCTTAAGTTAAGGAAGTTAAAAGTCTGAGTTCAAGGTGCTGGAAGGGCTGCGCCTTCTGAAAAGCATGAGAAAGAATCTATTTCATGCCTCTGTTCTGGTGGCTGCTGGTTTTTCTGGCAGTCTGGCATTCACTGGCTGGAGAAGAGGTACCTTGCCTTCTGTCTTTACCTCACATGGAGGTAAGATGGCCAAATCCGCCATTTTTGTAATACAGTAGTAATTTTTGATTCAAGATCATTTTAATAACTTCATTTTAAATTAATAAATTACATCTTCTGTAACATAGATCACAAATACATCATAAGTAAGGTTATATTATAAATAAGGTTATATCACAAATAAATCATAAATAAGGTTATATCTGAGGTACTGAAGACAACAGCTTCATCACATAAACTTTAGAGGGACATACTTCAACCTGTAACACTGCTCTGCGGTTTACCCAGTCCTCTATTTACAGTCTTTTCTGATTTACTCAGCAATCACTGAATCATATATTAATATGCCTTTGATATTTTATATAATATCTGGTAATCTCTGAATCATAGCAGGAATTTGGAAAATGAAGTCAGAATGGATCTTAAGGTATCTTAAGTCTAATAGCAACACCCCTTTCAAAGTATTTCATCACAGTTTAATGACCAGAAAGGAACAGAAGGAGGATCTGTAGTCAATTATTGGAAAAGGAATGCGCTACAAAATTTAACTTCTTTTTAGTTTGCATTTTAACAATGAACTTGACACCTTGAGCACTATGGCTATGTCTGGGGAGGCAAAGGCTATCGCATGAAATGAAACATGACAGAATAGTAGAGCTGGAACCAAGAAAATTGTCAAAAAATTGCTCCAAATATCATTAAGTTGGTATTTTGGATCAGATCAGATGTATTAAATGATCCCTTCCTGCATCTGGAACAAAAGTGCAAAAATATAGCTTATCAGTGTCTTTTTGAGTTACCATGTAATTCTACAAATGCATTACTTTATTCACATAACCCATTACAGAGCATTCACAACAACATTATTACTTCATGGTGGCTACAAGTTTGATCTATTAAACCAATGCAGTATTTTTAGCTTTTGCCAGATGTCACTGTGACTGTGTTTAAAAATCACTTTTTCCTTTTACATTCAAACCATTTTTAAAGGTTAAGAAAAAGAAATACAATTTTTGAACCAAGGTTCAGAAAATATTTTCAAAGATTGTTTTGAAGTTTATAACTAACTTTCATAAATTTGTTGCAATCCCTGTTCTAAAAAGAATTCATTCAATATTTGTTAAGAATTATCTGTAAAGCAAGAGAAAGTTTTAAAATGCTGAAGGATAAGAAAATAGAACAAGGAGTTTTGTCTCCAGAGTAAGTATATCAAGATTAGAAAGTAAAAGTCAAAATTTGTCGATAATTGGTAGAGAATCAGAACTAAGTAGACTTTTAACACCTTTTTAAATTCTAACCTTTGTTTTTATATCCTAACTACATCAATTACTATAGAACTATAGAAAATGCTTAAATATTCAAGAGTGTAGGTACAATTTTATTCTGCATCATTTTATAAGCTGTCCTTAAAATATTAGTGAAATACAAAGGAGAAACTAACCTGTAAATATATACAAAGTAAGGCCTATATTTTCAGGTAATTATTACCTTGGATTCAGACCCTACTGGGGCCATTTATCCATACAAGTCAGTTGTTTTATTCAGAGTTTCCAAAATCTTTATTAAATTTAGTTGAAGTTGGTCTATGATGTACTTGGGGGAGATTTTGACATTTGCTGTCAAGAGATTTAAGGTGTCACCTGACAGGGACATGAAAAGTTGGCAACACTGACAGAAATAGGTAGTGGATTTTAAGACTTTGTGTCAAAAGAAACTAGATTAATAATATTGAAGAATAAAGGATGTATGAAGAGGATTAGGAGAAAAGAGTGCAAAGCGTAAGTAGATAAGGACACTATGGAAAGTTGACAGGGCAAAGAGACGTTCTACAGGACAACACAGAAGTCTCAGAGGAGGGCAAAGTGAGAAAACAACAAGCATGATGGAGAAATGGTTGGGGTTTGTTATGCTCTTAAAACTTTCTAGTGGGTTCCATTAATACTAAAAAGATTGGAGAGTATTTATAACAACAAAATTAGGTGATATTTTTTTGCTTTCCAAATGGGTAAATTGTGCTGTATTTCTCCCAAAAGGCAAGGAAATGGTTTAAAACTAAAATACTCTATTGTGAGTGAACCTTTCTTATAAAATATATGGGGCTTTTTTCAGTTGGGTTCTTTTTTTTTTATCAGTACAGGGGATTGAACTCACAACCATGGGCTTGCAAGGCAGGCGCTTATGCCACTGAGCTAAATCCCCAGCCCCAATGGGGCCTTTTCCACAGTCATTTAAAATTTCAGTCTCAAAGGAAAAGGAAGAAAATAAGGATAAATTCAGAAATGGCAAATATCAAGGGGAAGATGAACACAAGATGATAAATATTTCCCCAAAACATATTTAGGCAAGAAAAAATCATGTCCATCTCATGCCTTTTCACCTGTATCCATTAGTTTAAAAAATTTTCTGTCAAGTATTAACGGTCCATTTGAGTAGTTTTGCATCATTTCAATGAAATTTTATTTATTCGTGGCACTTGTGCTCATTAATAAATGAATCAAAATTTCTAGCCTCAGTTTTTCAAACATTTGCCATTTGTAAAATATAGATAATATTATAACAGGCTCCGAGAGTAACATTCAACAAATCAGTTGTTATCTTAGTGAATTTTCGCACATAACATAGACTGTTTGAAGAGTAGTTGGAATTATTAGGAATAATAAAATAATAATTCTCTATGATTTAAAAATATTAACTTCTAAATGCAAAAACTATGTTTGTGCATTTGTGTGCATGCACAGATCGTTTATATCTTGTCTCTTGGAGAATCCGTTTAAAACTTTTCATGCAGTATCTTGTTAGGAATTTTTTTATAATTATTACTGTCTGTATTTTAAGACCTTTTTAGAATGCAGCTTATATCAAAGGAAGTTTGAAAAGGACCCTGTAGGAATATGGTACTAAGACAGAGTGAAGTAACTATGCACACATGTATGCACACATATGCACATAGATTTATGAACTCAGGTGCATGTAAGACAGTATGATTTGGGTAGGATACATCATCACTAAAATGCAGTATTTTTAAAACCATTTAAATGTATTTCTTAAAACACGTTTTTATTTCTTTAAAATATGTTTTTTAAGGTACTCTAAATTCAGTAAGGATATTTACTCTTTTGAATATCAAAAGTATTGGTTGTGGCAAAACAGTTTTAAGATAGCATTTTTAATTCTGAGCTCCTCCAAGACAAAGAGTAGGTGTTACTCATCCAGTTTCTCTTTGGCCTTGGAAAACACTGCCCACGTGTTTATGAATGAATGAGTGAATCAAGTGAGCAACAAGTAAGTTGACTCTTGAATGTCAGAGTGAAAGTCAAAGGGTAGAAGCAGAGACCCTGAAAATGAAGACAACAGTGGCCATCCCATCCCTCTGTTCTCACCAAGTGTTTTCCTTTTGCTGGTCAGAGATGGAAGTCCTGGGGAAGTGTATTTTGAGAATACTGAAAAACTGTATATTAAGCAAGAAATACTGTGCCAGTCAAAACATCATAGTGGCCGTTGGTAGCCTTGAAAGAAATGTGGTGTACTTTAATAGTTTCAATCCAAGAACGGCTATAAAGAAGCAAACTTAAGCACATACTCCCACATCAAATATAAGTTTTGAAACATTTAATAAAGAAAAACAATCTAACTTGCAATTCTCTTTGTAATGTTTCTTAAATTGTGAGCTTCAGGTGGCAGAGAAATTCTTCCCCACTCTATGCTTGGCACCTAGCCTAGATTTTACACCCTGTGTTTGTGGTTCGGTGAATTTCTAGGGAATGGGTCTGTGGCTGAGGTAATGATACTGGAAAGAGGTGCTAACAATAAAGGTGAAGAATCATGAATGTATCCTGATGGAGAAAAGGAGTGATGCAAACCAAAGGAAGGCTGCATATAAAGAAAGGGAAGACTGAGTGAGTATGAAGGAAGTGCAAGAAGAAAAGTTTATAGCTATGACAGAAAGTAAGCAGAAAGGATTTTGCGTCTAGGTTTGGTACATGGAGTTTGGGTTGATTTCCTCTAAATGAAAAATGTTTAAGCAGTTTGAGAGAAAGGCAAAATTCAAATATCACAACAAAAGCAAGTTATGTATTGTGTTCCTCAGCAGACCTCATAAAAGAGCAATTTACTCTTGCATGTTCTCCAAATGTTTACAAGAGAGAATGTTTTACAGGCCTAGTGATTTTAAATTCCCTTTGCATCTCTGACTCTTAACTAATTCACTTAAAAACAAAAACTTGCTACACTTGGGAAAGTAAGGAAGGTCTTTCTAAAGCTGGAGCTTTTTGATTTAAAGATTTGGATTCTGGGTTGGGAATTCTGTTTCCAAATTAACATAGTATTCAAAAAAGCCACAAAAACAGCAATTAGATTTCAGGTAACAGCAAGGGTTCTCATATCTCAGTTCATTCAAAAACTGTGACTTTGTCAAACTTTGGGCTTTTCTCGCAGGAAATGGGTCAACGCAGATCCTTAGAGGGTGTCAGTTCAGACTGAGCCCATGAATAAATGTTTTTTACTCCATTATGGGCAACCTTTTAAATTTAAATTTATAGTAAATTTATCGATATCCTTAGTATAAATAACAAGAATTAGAACTCCCAAAACATAGGACTTGAAAAGCTAGTGGACTGGTACCCTTAAATTGCAGCTAAGGATATAATGGAGAAATGTGTAACCCCAATTCACAATAGTATTCAAGGCCTGAAATGTGAATGAAACTCAGAATTCCTGGTTCCATAAGTATAACATGTTCATTCTATGTATTATGTGCTAACAAAAGAGCAGTCAATTGTGTTGATGACAAAGACAGGGATATAATTGATTTCAATACCCTTGAATAGCTTAAAAAAGGCCATTCATTCATTAGATACTTTAATTTTAGGAGAATAAAATATTGTTCATCACTACATGCATAATTGCTTCCTCAAAATCTTGTCCAATGTGTGGGTGCACATGTACATACTCACACATAAATTTTTTAAAATTGAAGTATTATTTACACACAATAACATGAACAGATTTAAGTATTCTCTTTGATGAATTTTAGAAATTTTATGTATGCATATAATTATGCATGGAATATAAATATTCTGTTATATGAGTCCTTTGTCAGATATATGTTTTACAAAAAAGGTTCCCTATCTGTAGCATGCCTATTCTTTTTCCTTAATGCTGTCGTTTACACTAGTACAGCAAATCCCCTCATGTTCATTTATGGCCAATTTCCTTTCATTCTGCCCACGCACAGAGGTGACTACTTTATGAATTCTACCACTGTGTCTTAGTTTTGTCTCTGCTTGAGAATCATGTAAATAAAATAAATGAGCAAATATATTTTTGTTGGCTGTTTCTTTCAGTCCTTATGTTTTTGAAACATTTGTTTTATAACACACAGTAGCATTCTGTTGTATGAATATAATACATACTGTTTATTCATTCTCCTGTTTAGGAACATTTTACCATTGACCTTTTGGGGCTATCATGACTATGAATGTAGTTATAGTATTTTATAAAAAATTCTGGATATTTGGAGCATGTTTTCATCCACTTTTTCACCATCTGTACTTTTGTATGTGCTTAGATCTCTTACCTGCTATGTTTGGGGGGTAATTTGCCTTTTTAATTTATAATAATTATCAGTTTATTCTGGATACAATTTCTTTTTAAATATACTTACTATGAAAATGTCTTCCCAAGCCACTGAGTACATATTAATTTTCTTGACAAAGTTAATATAAGTAGCAATTTCAATGAGGAATTTTAACTAATTTCTGTTTTCTTTTAGCAGTTCTCATTTTTGTATCCTGTTGAAAAAAAACTTGCATACTTCTGACATTACAAAATATTATCTTTGTCTTTTGTGCTTTATGGTTCTGGGTTTTACATTTAGGTCTAAGTTTCAGCTCAAATTATGGTTTTCCTGTGCTGAGAATGGCAAGTATTAAATTATTTATCATAATTTACCAGAACACTTTCATTTCAATCATTGAGTCAACTTGAATGCCTTATCTAAAGATCAAGCAATATTGTAGCTAAGGGTCTATTTATGGACTCTATTCTGTACCATCAACCTATATAGTATATATTTAAAGCAATTACTTCTGTGTTAGATGGTGTTAAGTCATCTGTCCTTTGTGTTTTTTTGTTTGTTTGTCTGTTTGTTTTTGGTACTGGGGATCAAACTCATGAACATGTGTTTGCTAGGCAGGCACTTATGCCACTCAGCTAAATCCTCAGCCCAAGTAATCTAGCCTTTTACAAAAAAAAATACTATTTTAGTCATTTAGGAGTTTTTATATCTCCAACCAAATTTTAGAATCAGCTTGATAATATCTTCAAAGTGAACTACCAGCAATTTGGTGCATACTATATTGAATGTGTAAGTCAATTTGGGGAGACTAGACGTATTTAGAACACTGATTTCTCAGTGAATATAGGTATTTATTTGAATCATTAAAAATTTTCCACAAGATTTTGTAGTTTTCAGTGTTGATGTCTTATGTACTTTTCAGCAGATTTTTTTCTACAAATTTTATATTCTTTGATATTGTAGCTGACTTTATTTTATATAAAATTTACTTGATTTTGAAATTTATATAAATGCTAGTAATGTTTTAAATTTAAATTTTTAAATGATGCATAAAAATATAAAACTTGCACATATTTACAGTGAGTTTTTGGACAAGTCCACATGTGTATATATTATATGACATTTAAATCAGGTAAAATGTATCTTTCTCTCATTTATCATTACCTTACAGAGAGAACATTCAGTCTCTTACCTTATAGCTGCTTGCTTCCTGAAATATACAACACATCATTGTTATCTATAGTAATCTTGCTGTTTAATAGAACAAAGTTCTATTGACAAAGTTAATAGAACACCAGAAATTTTCACTCCTTTCTGACTGTAATTTAATGTCCATTGATCACCCCTCTCCTTTCACTCTCCTCTGTTCTGCTCTCAACTACTGTGAATGAAATAGTGTGGTACTTGTTTTTCTATGCTTGGTTTATTTTACCAAACATAATGATCTCCAGTTCCATCCTTGGTTTTGCAAATAACAGGATTTCATTCTTTTTGATGAATAGTTATTCCATGCTATACAAGTAACACATTTTCCTTATTGATTCATTACCTGATATAAAGGTCATTTCCATTTTTTGCTTATTGTGAATAGTGCTAGAATAAACATGAGGATTCAGGTTAATATATCTCTTCAATGTATTAATTTTGCTTTAATACTCAATAGTAATATTGTTGTATCATATGATACTTCTATTTTTAATTTTTCAGGGAACTGTCATACTGTTTTCCATAATAGTTGTGCTAATACTGATTTATATTCCCACCAACACTGTGTAAATGTTCTCTTTTATCCACATTCTGATCAGCATTTATTTTGTGTCTCTGATATAAGCCATTCTTAATGGAGCCGCATGATATTTCATTACAGTATTGATTTGTGTTTCCCTACTACTTAGTGATGTGGAGTATATTTTCATATACTTGTTAATCAGTTTGTATATCATAGTTTGGAAAATGTATATTTAGGTCTGGTACCAAATTCTAACCACATCATGAACTTATTTTTTGGTATTGAGTTTTGAGTTTTTTACATATTTTATATATTAACGCTTTCTCTGATATAGTTAGCAAACATTTTCTTTCATTGTGTAGATTTTTCTCTTCACTCTGTAGATTGTTTCCTTTGCTGAGCAAAAACTTATTAATTTGATATAATCACATTTGTCTATTCTTCTTTTTGTTTCCTATGTTTTTGTTGTCTAAAAATCCTTGAACATTCCAAACTTATGGAGATTTTTACTATGTTTTTGTAACTTGTGGTATCATATAAGTGTTAAATCTACTTAGAATTTATTTTGGTAACCAGTGACTGATAGGGATCTAGTTCCATTTTTTCATCATTTGGATATTTAATTTTTCAAGCAGCAATTATTGAAAAAACTGTCTTTTCTCCAACATATTTTTTAAAAAGTATGATTAAATTATGTGGCTTCAGACATGCAGTCTTCCTTTTAGGCTCTCTTGTCAATTGTGTTTGCTTATGTGTCTGTGTGTTAGGGCTAGTTCTACCACAGTGATTCTTCCCAGAGCAAGGTGGAATTTTGTTATATGTGATCATAGGTGTGTGGCTGTGGACCAGGCATTCATGCCTGTCTAAGCCCCAGGGAGAGCCTGACAAAGAGGCATTGCCTTTTCAGATGCTTCTGTTACTTATTCAACAACAGATCATCTGCAGATTTGGGATAAATGTAGCTTGAGTTGACTTCCAGTACGAAAACAGTGGCAACACAGGCAGCACAACTTCAGTAAACCTGTACATAGACTGTTACCTCATTGTGATACAGCAGAAGCAACAACAAGATCAGAGGGTAGGAATAGTCTCCTTGAATTTCTGAAAAAGTAGCACACTTACAAACAAAAAGCGATTGCATAAAACTGGAATAAACACAACATATGAAGGCATTATTGAGCAACAGCAAGTCTCCAGAAGTTTCAAAAGGTATGATCATCCTTACAATTTGAAATGAGGTGCTAGAGACTGGCTGTATAGCAACAAGTATGGACAAGTTCTTACATGGAGAATTTAAAGCAGCTGTTTTAACAAAACTCAATGAGCTTCAAGAGAACACAAAGAAATGATTCAATATACTAAGAAACTTAAAGATAAATGAAAGCAGTAAAAATAATGTATTAGTAATTACATTAAGTGATTTTAAAAGCATTATTATTAATAGAATAGATAAAAAGAAGAGAGAATTAGTGAGCTCAAAGACAAGATTTTGAAAATCCACATCTGGAGCGGGAAAAAAGGATTAAATGAAGAGAAATGAAGAAAGGTTTAAGAAATTTGACCAGAATTAAGTGAGTAAATTTTAGGATGCTAATGTTCAATAGGGATTTGAAAATATGAAAGGGATGGAAAGTTAATTCAAAGGGATCATAACAGAAAACTTCCCAAACCTAGGTTTAGAGAATGAAACATGTATTCCATACAGGAAAGTCAAAAGTCATCAATCATATGTAATTCAACCACTTCTACCTCTTTCATAATCAAGCTCTTAGGAGGGTTAAATGAAGATTTCCAAGGACGGATGGGGAAAAAAATGTAAGTATCTCAATTCATTTGACACCTGACTTCTCAGCCAAAACCTTATAGGATAGGAAAGAGTGGAGTAAGATTTTCATAATATTGAAAGAAAAAAGCTGCCAACCAAGACTATTATGCCAGTAAAATCATTCTTTACAAATGATGAGAAATCTGGGCATGTTGGTACACCATGTGTGTAGCATGATACTCTCAGAATGAGGCAGTAAGATCACTCCAGCCCATGACTTTGATACCAAACCTGGGTAATGTAGCATAACTGTGAGCAACAACAACGACAACTGAGAGATTATATTTTATTTTATTTTATTTTATTTTATTTTATTTTTTTATTTAAAAGAGAATAAAACAAAAGGGGGCAGTACAGAGCAGATCAGAACAGGACAACATAGGCAACACAGTACATTACGTTAAGTCAACTGGACATCAACAGTATCTAACACCATATCTCTTACTCTGCTATAGTTGAGCATAGTTTCAATTACAATAATATCAAACATAACACAATACTATAAAGCCATGCATAGAGTGAAAGAATTACAGGGCTTTCTGAACCGAATAACAGAAAATGATCAATGGGTATTATAATATCTCATTTTTGATAAAAAAGAAAAAAATTTGTTTGAAC
>PVJX010037681.1:0-16796 GCA_004027295.1 Dolichotis patagonum
CCTGTTTTGTTTGACTATATCATACGTGATGATATGAACAGCTGTTTTGAAGAAAACATTATGACAGCTATTGCTGATTTAATATTATCCTTCTTAGAAGTCCTACCATGCTTTTTTTTTGTTCTATTACCATTGGTTCTATCTACCACATTGTGTCTCATTGGAATTTGAATATGTGTGATAGTTCAAACAAATTTTTCTCTTTTTTATCAAAAATGAGATATAATACCCAATAATCATTTTCTGTTATTAGGTTCAGAAAGCCCTGGAATTTTTTCACTATATGCATGGCTTTATTCTATTGTGTTATGTTTGATATTATTGTAATTGAAACTATGCTAAACTATAGCTGAGTAAGAGATATGGTGTTAGCTACTGTTGATGTCCATTTGACTTAATGTAAAGTACTGTGTTGCCTATGTTGTTCTGTTCTGATCTGCTCTGTATTGCCCCCTTTTGTTTTATTCTCTTTTAAATAAAAAAAAATTAGAGCAATTTAGTTTCCTATTTTGTTTAAAATAGCAATTATGGATTTTGGAGTTTATTACTCCTATATTTCTTATTTCATTTTAAACTAGATACACAATGTGATATTTATAAATATGATTCTTATTAATTTCACTAATGAAGATAACCTCAAGTTGTTTCATTTGCCTATAATGGCCTCAAGATCATCCTTTTTATAACTGCATAATATTCTACTGTAAAAAAAAACACATCTTTTTTATTTGCTTTGTGGATGATGGGCATCTTGGTAGTTTCCAAGATTTAGTTATTACAAATTGTGCTGCTATGAACGTGGGTGCAAATATATCACTGTGATATGAGCTTTTCTGGTTTTCTGGGAAAATGCTCAGGAGGGGAAGAGTTGGAGTGAATGAAACTTCAAATCGTTGTCTTCTGAGATTTCTCCATACTGATTCCCATAGTGGTTGCAACAATCTACATTCCCACTAAGAGGAAGCAGTGTTCCTTTTCCCCCCGCAGCCTCACCAACATTTGATCTCATTTGAATTCTTGAAGGCAGCTATTCTTTCCGGAGTGAAGTGAAATCTCAATGCTGTTTTAATTTGCATTTCTCAAATGACCAGTAATGGTTACCATTTCTTCATATATTTATTTGCCACTTGTATATCTTTATCTGAGAACTGTGTGTTCATCTCAGCTGCCCATTTTTGGAGAGGGTCTTTGAATTTGGGGGCCTTGATGTTTTTCAATTCTTTATATGTTCTTGATATAACTCCTTTGTCTGAGGGGCTGTTTGCTAAAATGCTTTCCCATTCTGGGCGTTTTTTCACTCTGTTGGTGATTTCTTTTGAAGAGTTGAAACTTTTCAATAATAAGAAATCCCAGTTGTTGATTCTTTAAAGTGTTTCCCGTGCAATTTGCATTTTGTTCATGAATTCTCTGCCTACTCCTATGTCTCCAAAACTACTATTTACCATATCTTCTAGTAGATTTAGTGTTTCTGTTTTAATAGTTAGATCTTTGATCCATTTAGACATTAGGTTTTTGTATGGTGATAAGCATGGGTCTAGTTTCAGTCTTCTGAATGTGGAGAGCCAATTTTTCCAACCCCATTTGTTAAAGAGGCTATCCTTCTTGCATTGAACATGTTTAGACCCTTTGTCAAATATCAGGTTGCTGAGTGCTTTGTAGCTGTTCTTGCATATTCTAATCCATTTTATTGATCATCAGGCCTATTTCTTTGACAGCACCATGCTGAATTTATCACTGTGGCTTAGTACTATAGTTTCAAATCAGAAATTGAGATGCCTCCTGCCTTGCTTTTGTTGCCCAGTATTGCCTTTGCTTTTCTAGGTTTATTCTGTTTTCAAATGAATTTTAGGAGTGTTTTCTCCACATCTGTGAGCTATATTAATGGTACTTTGATTGAGATTGCTTTAAATCTGTATAACAGTTTGAGGAGTATGGCCATTTTCACGATGTTGGTTGTTCCTAGCCAAGAGCAAGCAATATCCTTCCATTTTCTAATATCATCTTTAATCTCCTTTTTTAGAATAGCAAAATTTTCTGCACATACTTCTTTTACATTCTTAGGTTGATTCCTAAATATCTCATTGATTTAGATGCTAATGTGAAAGGCTGGATTTCCATATTTTCTCTCTCGATGTGTTTTTTGTTTGTGAACAGGAAAGCTATTGATTTTTGAGCATTGAATTTGTAGCTGGATACACTGCTGAATTTGTTTATTACTTCTAGTAGTCTTTAAATGGAATTTTTGGGGTCTTCTATATACAGTATCATTTCATCTGCAAATAGTGATAATTTAATTTCTTCCTTTCCTATCTCTATTCTTTTTATTTCTTTCTATTGCCTGACTGTCATAGCTAATGTTTCCAGAACTATATTGAAAAGGAGTGTTGATAGTGGACATTTTTGTCTTGTTTTTGATTTTAAAGTGAAACTTTCAGCTTTTGTCCATTGAGTATTATATCAGCTATTGGTTTGTAATAGATGGCCTTTATACGGTTGAGGTAGACATCATTTATTCTGAGTTTCTGAAGGGTTTTTATCCTGAACATGTGTTGGACTTTGTCAAAAGCATTTTCTGCATCTATTGAGCTATCCATGTAGTTTTTATTTTTCACTCTGTTAATGTTGTATATTACATTTATTGATTTGTGTAGGTTAAACCATCCCTGCATTCCTCGAATGAACCTCACTTGGTCAAGATGTGTAAAATTCTTGATGATATAGTGCATTGTATTTGCCAGGATTTTATTGAAAACCTTTGCACCTGTTTTCATTAGTGACATTAGCCTATAGTTCTCCTTTTTAGTTGCATCTTTCTCTGCTTTTTTATGAGAGTAATAGTTGCCTCCAGGAATGAATTAGGGGGTATTGATTTTTTTTTCAATTTCATTGAAGAGTTTAAGGAGTATTGGCATCAAGTCTTCTCTAAATTTCTTGTAGATTTCAGCCATGAATCCATCAGGACCTGGACTGTTCTTTGATGGTAATTTTTTTATGACAATTTCAATTTCAGTAGCTGGTACTGTGGTATTCAAAATTGTTATATCTTCTTGGTTGAGCTTTGGTAGTTCATAAGTTTCTAGAAATCTGTCCATTTCCTCTGTGTTTTCCTCTCTGTGTGAGTAGAGATTTTCAAAGTAGGTGCTAATGATGCTTTGAATTTTCTTGGGATCTGTAGTAATTTCCTCCTTTTCAGTCCTTATTGTGTGAATATGTGTTTTTTTCTTTCACTTTGTGGATAAGGTTGGCTAGAGGTTTGTCAATTTTATTTATTATCTCGAGAAAACAGCTTTTGGATTCATTACATTTTTTGTTTTAGTTGCATTGATTTCTGCTCTAATCTTCACAATTTTCACTGTTCTATGATCTCTGGGTTTTTCTTGCTCTTCTTTTTCTAGAAACTTGAGGTGAAGTGTTAGGTTGTTTCTTTGTGCTCATTCTTTCTTTTTTTCTTTTTAAAAATAATTTTATTTAAAAAGAAAAAAACATAATAAATAGTAGCAACAATACAGTATACCAAAGAAAAAATGAAAAGAAAAACAAAAAAAAAAAAACCTAAGAAAAAATTACTTGACAAATTACATACTGACGTGTTGGAAATAGTTTTTCAAATTATATAGTTAAAACATGTAAAGTAGACATTCAAACACTGGGAATGTTAACAGTTATGTTACATGATCTGACAAAAAACCCCAGCAATATGATCATCCATCTTACGCACTCAAATATATATTCAATTATATCAAAAGGATAAAATTAAACACAACAAAACAGAGCAAAGCAGATGACAAAAAAGCAATGTAAGAGACATAAATTCCAAAACTAGACAATTGGAGACATTCACTGTCTGTCATATAGACTCTTGTTTGCTTCCAAATAGTTGTCCATATTGTCACATACAGGGAATTCACATGAAACAACCTAGTATGGAATTAATCTGAGTAGGAGGAGGAGGGCATTTCAGCTCTTCAAGACCATACATTAGGGAAGCCAAGAATGGCTGTCATAGTGTCTCTCACTCTCCTCATAACATCTGTCCATACCTTCAAGTGTGTTGAACTTAAACAAGGCAAAGCAAGCTAAGATCACTTTGAACAAAAAGTGATTGTTTTGCTGGACTTCATATCATGACATTATGGAATCAGCACTGGGTATTTTAGTGTCTCTTTTTCTTCAAAGTAGTTATTCATTTCAACATGTGTTACATAGTTCATTCTCATAAACTGTTTATACGTTCTACACATGCATGAGTCTCTACATGTATATTTATCATTTCTGTCTTAGCAGGAAAAACAAAACAAAGCAAAATAAAACAAAACAATTCCTAGAAAAGCATGAGACAGAAAAGTCACATAAAACCGCAATACAAGGTGACCTACAATGGTTACCATGATGTCTCAGCAGTGTATAGCAACATTAATAAAAATGAACCACTGGAGACATTATAAGACTTCAAAAGCAAGTAATAATCAAACCAGTGAGGTATCTTAATGAATCTTGTCATCTTCAGTGTAGTTGCCTATACACTTAGACTTGATGCAATCAATCATTACAGATTTAAATAAAATCAGTCAATACAAAGTGGCAATCTAACAAACCAGATTCAAATAAAATCAGTCATAATAAGACAGTATAAGTTATAAAGGGCTTCAGATTAAGTTGATATCAAAATTAGGGATGATCACCATAATATCTCCTCTTATTTTTGGGATAGCTGACCATGTCCTCAAGTCTAGTGCAAGTAGAGAAACTGGAACAGCATGTAATCCATCCAAGCAGAGTGTTGAGAATAATATAAATTTTAAATCTTGTTACCCAATTAATAATATCCTCTGTCTCCCTTTTGTAGACAATTCCTTCTCTTTCACTCCCATGGGGGTGCACTGCTTGTTTTGGGTCCCACTGACTCCCTATATAGAGCATCTCAATGGACACTATATCCTGATCTCCTCTGCCAGTGTTTCTCTCTGTTAGTATTTTGAGGCCCTCTATACTAGAGATTATAGCCAATCTTCTCTGCCTCATTTCTGCCATTCTATTTTTCTGCCATTGATAGTCTATTTTTCTCTTCCAATCCACTGTCTGCCTCGTTCACAGAGGCCTCTCTGCCACTGTTCCTGAAATGCTCTTATTCTTGTTCTCTCTCCCTAGAATGTCCTTCAGTATTTTTTGTAGGGTTGGACTGGTGGTCACAAATTCTCCTAGCTCCTCTTTTTCATGGAAGCATCTTGTTTCTCCATTAATTTCTAGAGAGAATTTTGCAGAATACATCAATCTGGGCTGGAGATTGTTCTCCTTCAGGGCTTGCATTACTTTACTCCAAGCTCTTCTTGAACTGATGGTCTGTGTCAAGAAGTCTTCATGATTTTGATGGGTTTTCCTTTATAGGTGATCTGTTTCTTTTCTCTGATGGCTTTTAATATTCTGTTCTTATATTGAATTTCTGGGATCTTGATTATTATATGTCTTGGTGTAGCTCTGTTTGGGTTTTAGGTGGCCGGAATTCTGTATGCTTCATGCCTGTGCATATCATTTCTTTTTTCTATGCTTGGGAAATTTTCCTTAATAATTTCTGTCAATAGCTTTTGTAATTCCTCTGATTTGATTCCTGCTTCTTCATTTACATACTTTATTCTTAAGTTATAGATCCTCTTGTCATCTTCCAGTATTTGTAACATTACTGCCTGTTCCCTTGTTATTTTTAAAAGATCTTCCCTTTCATGACCCCACGTTGCAAGCCTGTGTTCAATTTTTAAGTTTATCTTTTGTTTCTTTGAAGCAGTTTTGCCAGCTTTCTATGGAGTCTTTAGTTTCCTGATAATCTCTTTGAATCTGCTTCATGAATTTTAGGTTTTTTCTGAATTCTTCATTAAATCTTTCTCTCCATTTGTGCTCCTCCATTCTTCTGTCTGTGTCTTCTTGAAAGGTGCCCAGCCCTTCTTTTATTAATCTGCTTTTCTCTTGTTTAATTTGAATTAATATTTCAGTTTTGGTCCCACTTACGAGGTCCTGATGATATCTCTTTATGTCTGCTAATGCTTTGTTTGATGTTGCATTTTTGCTGCCCTCAATCTCTTTTGTATTTGCCTCTCCTGGATCAATGTTTTCAGTGTTGGGGGCCTGGAGTTTTTTCTTATTTTCCCTTTCGTCATGATTTTGGTTCCTTCCATACAAGTGTACAGTGTAATTCCCAGACCCTTTTCTTGTGTGGTTAAGGCTCCTCTAGAGGGCACAGGCTAGGAGCTTTAGCCCTCTTCAATAGGTTATCAGAAATTAGAGTTCACCCTCGGCCTTCACTGCGTCAGTGTGCACCAATCTCAGGGAAGTAATTTGTAGCAAATCACTGGGTCCCCGTGAGGGACGTGTGTTAGTCCAAGTAGATTCCACCAATCTGCTCGGTGAAGGGAGCAACCAGCTGAAGCCACTTCTTTTTAGAGTAAGGGCTGTCCTGCCCAAATCTAACATGTTGTCCAGTGGATTTCCCCTTTCCTGTGGGAGGGTCTTATTCCCATCAGTCACCGCATGTTGATGCCAGTCCCCGAGAACTGCAGGGCTCCCCAACCTCCAACTTCAGCGTGGCTGCAGTGGGAATTCATGGTGGCTCAGGGTGGGTCATGTGCAGGGCCTATCCAGGCGAGCTGCACTCAGGGCTGTTCAGCTCCACGCTCTGGCGGCTCAAGCCAGTCACTTTGGCACAGATCGCTTGTTCAGGTTGGGCAGGAATTCAGTGGCTCAAGGAGGGTGCTTTGCTCGGTGATCTTATCTTCACTAATAGTAGCCCCAGGACCTTATATTCGAGCATTTTTTGTACTTTCATTTTTTTGTGGGTTGCATAACTCCATCTCTCTCTGTTTGGGTCACTCCAGGGTGTTTTATTCTGGTATTTGTGCTCTCTCTCTCAGAGAGGGTCTCTCTCCTGCTACTACCAGTCTGCCATCTTTTTTCCCTCCCCCATTCTGTTTTCTTGACATGACAATTTATTGCTATATATTTTCCTCTTAAGACCACTTTCATTTCAACCTATAGATTACAGTATGTTGTGTCTGCATCTTCACTGAATTCTAGGCATTGCTTTATTTCTTCTTTCACTTCATCTGTAGACCAATTGTTTTTCAGAAGGTTGTTTTTTAAGTTCCATGTATTTATACAGGCTTTGCAATTTCTTTTGCCATTAATTTCCAATTGCAGTGCATTATGGTCAGATATTATGCATGTGAAATTGTCAATATCTTTGCATTTACTTTAGAATGTTTTATGGGATAATATATGGTCTATTTTTGAGAATGTCCCATCTGCAGCTGAGAAGAATGTGTATGCTGATGGGGTTTGGTGGAACACTCTGTAAACATCTAATAAGTCCAATTGTTTGCAGGTATGAGTCAATTCTATTGTTTCTTTGCACCCTTTTTTCTACTTGATCTCTTTGTGACAATGGGCTCTTAAGTAACCTTCCTATAATTGTGTTCTTGTGTATTTGGTTTTTCATGTCCTTTAATATATGTCTTATATAGTTGGGTGCTCCTCTCTTTGGTGCATATATGTTTATAATTGTTAGTTCTTCCTCTTGAATTTTTCCACTAACAAATATATACTCACCTTATTTATCTTTTTTAATCACTTTTGGTTTGAAGTTGATTTTGTCTACACATAGAGCCATTACTCCTGCTTTATTTTTTGGGTTTCTTCTGCATGGAATACTTTTTTCCAACCTTTGAGTTTTAATCTATGAGTTTCGCTGTGGATCAGATGTGTTTCTTCTATACAACATATTGTGGGATCATGTTTTTTGATCCATTCTGTCAATCTATTTCTTTTGATAGGTGAATAGAGGCCACTTACATTAATGGATATAACTAATATGTAAAGCTTTTAATTTGCAATGTTATGTTCCAGTTGTTTGATTTCTGATCTTTATCTTTAATTCCTTGTTCCACCTGGTGTTTTTGTTCTGTTGTTGTTCTGGTGATTGTGATCATTTTTATCTCTATTGAGTGTGTCTTTCAATACTCCTTCTATGTTTGGATTGGTGGACGTGAATTTTTTCAATCGTTCTTTGTTGTGGAAGTATCTTGTTTCTCCATTAAATTTGTATGAAAGTTTGGCTGGGTACATCAGTCTGGGTTGAAAGTTGTTTTCCTTCAGGCCTTGTAATATCTTATTGTATGCTCATCTTGACTTGAGGTTTTGTGCTAAAAATGCTACCATGATTCTAATGGGCCTCTCTTGATATGTGAGTTATGTCTTCTCTATAACAGCTTTTAGTATTCTGGTTTTATGCTAAATTTCTGGGATCTTAATTATTATATGTCTGGGTGTAGATTTATGTTGATTGTGGTTGTTTAGTGTCTATATGCCTTACTTATCTGCATATCAGATTTTTCCTCATGTTTGAGATATTTTCTGCTATTACTTCTGTGACTAATTTAGTTATGACATTTGCAGTGAGTCCTTCATCTTTCCTGATTCCTATTAGTCTTACACTTTTTCTCTTGGTATCATCTTGAATCTGCTGGATTGTCATTTCATGTTGCTTTGTTATTTTTAAAAGTTCTATCCTTTCCTGATGGTGAATAACAAAATTATTTTGTTTCTTGGGTGTCTCTTTGAATTTGTCTCATGAATTTTGCTTGTTTTCTATATTGTTCACTCAAGGTTTCAATCAGTTTTCCATGCTCCTGTTGTTTTTTATCTATTTATTCTCGAGTTGTACTGTTACTAAGTAGTAACTTAGTAACAAGTTACTAAGCTTGTTATTTCTGAATTTACATGAGAGATTAATTGTAATTTGATTTCCTCTATAGCCTCATTGAGTTTTTTTTTATTACACTTGCTATATTTTCATATATTTCCAGTGTGTTACTTTTGAAGTCCTATACTTCAGTGTCTCCTGTACATACTCCTGATGGACTAGATGTTTGAGATAGCATTTTGCTTTTTCATTGCCATTTTCTCCTTTTGGGTTAATATTTGGTCCTTGAATCCCACTAGTGTCAACTGTTGGTAGTGTGTATCTTGGGGTCCTAATATAAGGTTGGTGTTTGTCCAATTGCTGGGCCCCATAATGAAGAGGTAGGCCAGCCACATGAATTCCCCCTGAAAGGCTTGTTGGGTGAGTCCTAGATTCTTCCTAGGGTAACAATCTTAAGAGTACTGATAGAAATCAACTCCTAAATCCTCCTGTTATTATGTCTTCAGGTTTGTCAGAGTCAACTGATCTCCCTATTTATAGTGTTTATATCAGCTGGGACCATACTATGTCTCTGGGTTTCCCCAAGGCCCCCATAATTTTCTTCATGTTTGGGGAGGCTTTACTGGTACCCTCCTCAACCTACCTGATATTGTCTGTTTGGTGGAAGCACTCACCCACCGACTTGAAATGCTCACCAATGGCCTATTCTGGAGATGGCTTCACTATTGCTCCTGTTTACCCACTGAAGTTCACAAACTCTATTCTATTTTATGGACAAACTTATCTCACTGATGGAAGCCTGCTGAGTTCTTCTATTTGGATGAGGGGTTACTGAGTCTCCCCTTGATACTGTATTATTAATCCACTGCAGTTCAAGATTCTGGGGGAGGTGTGGGAGCCAAAGATGGGCAGCAATACTAGGTCCAGTACATGGTGGGGGAGGTCACCGATGGCAGTGGAGGGACTGCGGGTTTGTGTGCCATGCATTAGAGTTCTAGGTTGTAAGGTGTGTGGCCAGGACTGTGGGGACATGAGAGTGGCCCAGTTCTTACCTGGCCCCACCTCCACCATTTTCTGGAGCTCCTGGGTCCTGCAAGATGTTCTGTTAAGGAAGAGGGTGTCGGGATGGGCCAGGGTCTAGCCTGGCCCTGTGTGCTCCACTGGCAGGAGTTTCTGGGTCCTGTGAGGTGGCCTTCTGTGATGGCATGGGTTGTGATATGATCCTGGGTCTAGCCTGTCCCCATGCATGCCACTGGCTCGAGTACCCGAATTCCATGAAGTGGTCTGCTGGTATGCCGGGGGTCATGTGAGAGGCCTGAGTCTAGCCCGGCCACGAGTGTGCCACTGGCTGGAGTTCTCAGGTGTCTCACAGTGTTCTGGAGGATATAGGTGTCATGGGAGGGGCCTGAGTCTAGACCAGCCACGTGTGAACCAATGGCTGGAGTTCCTGTTTCATGTAAGTTGGTCTTCCATGACAGCAGGGCTCACAGGAGGGGCCTAGGTGTAGCACAACCCCGTGTGTGCCATTGGCTGGAGTTCCTGGGTCCCTCAGGGTGGTCTGCTGGGACAATTGAGATTGTGGGAAGGGCCTAGAGCTAGCTTGGCACCAATTGTGAAGCTCACTGACGTTCCTGGGTTCTGTTAGTTGTCCTTCTATTATTCTTCTTTTTAATTCCCTTAGAAATTAAAAATGCTTTGTTCCAGGTCATGGGAAGAGTGTATTTGGCTTTTTCTCCTCCCAAGACTTGCATACCATATGCCAGGTCATGGGGAGTGTAAATTTCCTCCTTTTTCTTCTTGTTACTCCTCTAAGGACCAGCATGGCTTGTGTTACCTCACAGGAATGAGAAATTTGGTTTGTTTCCCTCTCATGACCTGCATGACTTGTATTGAGTAACAGGAGAGGAGATCTGGTTGCTAGTTCTTCTTGATATTCCTCCCAGATCCAACATGGCTTTAGAAGTGTTCTTACTTGTTATAAAAGAGATCATTTAACAGATATGTGGTGACACTGAATTGCATGAAACTCTTTCATGCATAACATCACACACAGAGTTGCAGGAAACTGTTTTTATATGTCACAGGAGTACATTCAAAAACCTCAGCAAAATTTTAAAACATTAAACAAAGAGATAAGTAATATAATCATTTAATTTTTAACAACTATTATGTTTATACATGATTGGGAATTACTCTTTGGTGTGATGGTGCAGTATTACAGTCATCAATTATAGTGAGACATCTTTATATTACCAGGGCTCACAATAGGTGAAACATGACAATGACCTATTTATACTCATGTAGGATAAATGAAGACTTAAAATGTGGTGCGTCTACAAAATAGAGGTAAATTTGAGTTGATTTAAGGAAAATGAGTGGATCTTGAGATAATGAGTGTATACTGATTCAGAAAAAGAAAGGTAAATATCACTCAATGTCTCTAAAATAAGAGACACACATTAGAAACAATTCAAAAAACAAAATAAACTTGTTAATGAATTGAAAAGTAACTTGTGTGGAAAGATGAAGAAATCTGAGGCACAGGGAAGGATAGAGAGAATGTAAAAATGACCAAGATGTGACATATAATCATTACATATCACCAAAATATAATGATAATAAATTTATAAAGAATGTTGGATAAAAATATAGGTAAAGAAATTTGGAACATTTTTCAGGTGAAAATGATGGACTAGAATATTGGGAAGAAAAAGAAGAGGCATCTGTGATACAAAATGGAAAATGGGGGTGTCTACAAAACAGGATACAGTAACTGTGGAAAGTTAAGAAATGTACACATAGATATACTTTAGAATAAATATCCAAGCAAATTTTTGAAGGTATGAGTTTTCTTCCTTTGATTGTTAATTGCTGCAAATATTGGATTTATCTTTTGCCCTGTGCTTCATTTGACTCAGAAAATCATCTATTCATTTCAATGGACTATTTCTTATTTTTAGGCGGATTGATTTTTTAAGTTCTCCATTCACTATATGTTTGATAGTCTTTCATTGTCAAAGGACTAGCTGGAAAAATATTCTTGCACTTTATAAGTGAAATAAATTAGAAAAGGTGAAATACTTCATAGTTTATTTTGTGTAAGAAAACAGGAATAGAAATGTGTTAAATAACAAAGTAAAGAGAGGTTAAAAAAATGATATTTTGCAAAACTAAAGGGATCCAAGAAATGGAGGGATGTTAGAAGTAATCTGATGAAACAAGAATTAAAGTGTTTTAAGCATATGGGTCGGGGTCTAAAATAAATGCATCCATTATACACTGTAAACACAATTGATGAAAATGAATAAGAACTAAAAAAGTTGAAAAGCTAGAAAACTTTGAGACAGAGGGAAATAATCATAGATGAAATTGAGAAACTCACTAACAGGATCAACATAATTGCTGTCACTGTTTTCTTTCAGAAAAGAGCATAACACAGCACAGGCACACACATTCTCACCACAGGGAGCAGAATCTCTGAACCACAACAGGAATATCAAGGAGCTGGAACACCAATCAGTCAGCTTACAGATCTGCAGAGCAAGACCTAGACAATGAGGATGACATTCACACAGCATCTAATTCTATATGGAGGAAACAGCGGTTCATGGCACTCAACTTTTCACACCTTGATAAAGCAAGCATCATTAATATAAAAAGCATGAAATACGTATATGGACAAAAATGAAAGCTGATGAAGAGTTAAAAACAAAAGAGAGCACTGTCACAAGAGCTGCCATATACTCTTGAATGTGTCTTTGTTACCAGACTTGCCCAGAGCACTCACATATGTTGTGAACATTGACTTCCATGAAGGTCCAATCACAGCGCTGTTTATGCAGCAGGAAGATATGCAAATAAGGCCTCCATGTGATCAGGAAAACTAACTCAGCATTCAACCTACAGCTCTACAGAGGAGTCCAGGCCTGGATGCCCCACTGTAATCACTCAGTGATTAGGACTTCACACAGAGGATCACTTTGGAATTTAGGCAAAGTTGGGATTTCCTGTTGGCCCTTCTGAAAGGTAAATTATGGAGAACAAGGGATAAGAGAAGGGGAAGTGAACATGACTGGGATAAATAGTGGACATGGGTGATAGTTTCCTGACCAGGATGTCCTTATGTTTTCAGGTGTCCAGGCTGAGGAGCAGCTGGTGGAGTCAAGGGAGGTTTGATGCAGCATGCGGGTTTCCTGAAACTCTCCTGTTAAACTTCTGGGCTCACATGCAGTAGCTATGGCTTGCACTGGTTCAGCCATTCTCCAGGAAAGGGGTTAGAGTGGATCATATACATCACTGATGGTAGTAGTTACATAATCTATGCAGACTCTGTGAAGTGCCAATTCACCATCTCCTGAAAGAATGGCAGGAACATGGTGCAAATGAGCAGCCTAAGACCTGAGGTCAGGGCTCTGTATCACAGTGCAAAAGACACACAGCAAGGGGACATCAGTGTGAGCCAGTACCAAATCTCTCCTGACTCTGAAACAGAAATGTGTGCTCTTTCCATGGGGAAAGATACAGGGCACCAGAAGCAGGTACAGGAAAGAAGCTGGCATGTAAGGGCTCTCATTTGGCCTCTAGGATTTTCTTTCTGTTTTGACATCCTCTGACCTGAGGAGACCCTTAGATAAATAGCATGTAGATGACTTTGGACCTATCTGAAGTAAGTTAAACATTCCACGTTAAAATTAGTTGCATCAGTGCATATATATATATACTTACTTTTTCCATCTTCTATTTAGGAATTTCACTTAATTTTTATCCATAGAATCTGAAGGAAACCTAAACATTTTGTGAAATGACATATGTTTTAAAGTCATATTAAGTGGGTGTGGTGGCTCATTCTTGTAATCCTAGCACTTGAGCAGCTGAGGCAGGAGAATCAATTGAAAATGGAGACCAGCATGGGCTGCTAAGTGAGCCCAAAGCTAACCTGAACTGCACAGTGAGACAATGGCTCTAAAAGACATAAATTTTTGAATGAACATCATCTACAAAAAAATTTGTTGATTTTATTTTGATGATTTGCTGTCAAATGCTGGAATAAATGCTTCAGATTAAGGAATTAAATCCATGACATCCCTATTTATAAAGTCTGAAAAACACGGCCTGATCCTAACCTTGGCAATGCAAGAATACCTGATTCCCAAGGCCAGCCCCAGTTCCATTAGGAATCCCTTGTTCAGGGAGGGGAGAAGGAGAGAGGGGGATCCTGGTGAACTCAGGAAAGAGCCCATGGGCTTCAATGAACTCTTTCTGTCTAAGGGCAGTAGCAGTACTTGGGCCTGCACATTCTTTTCAGACCTTACAAATTAGAAATTCTTAAACTACAACACTGTACAGGGTAAACAATCTCTCCTGCTCTGTTTCAATCCCTCCCTCTTTCTCTATCCCCACTTATTTAAATCAGTTAAATAATGGAGAATATGTAAGAACAAATGCTCCACTTTCATATATTCAGAATTTCCTATTTTTAAAAATATGTATTATTTAAACACCTTTTCTGTTTTTTTCACTTTAAATAAAATTTAAAAAAAAGAAAAAAATAATTTCCTTCTTAAACTGATTTTCATAATTCTGACCATACATATTTAGTTCATTTCATAACAGTCTCTTGTCTCAGTTGATTCTGACCTTATCAGTGTCATGTACTTTAATTTAAAAAATCAAATATACCTCCATACTTAATGTAACTGTTATGATGTTCTTCAAAACATGCACATTATAATCAGAAGACATTTGTGAGCCATAGGATCTACCAACATGTTCACAGAAAATTAAATCTTCTTAGAAGGTGCATTATGAGGAGTTCCTGGTGACCAGGCCAGAGCCGTGGCATGTAGGATTAAACATGTACCCTGAACCTAGAGAGCCAAACTATACAAATCCACACAAAATGGACATTTATTCAGCTGTTAGATGTGAAGCTGGACAAGCAGAGTTGTGGAAAATCCTAGGCAGTATTGATGATCACATGGTATATGTGGCATTTATTTTTTTTTAAACAAGTGATCCTAGTGCATGAATATGTCTTCTAAACTAAAACTTCAGTGTTGATGTTTAGTGGCAGTACTTAGACTTTGATAGGAAGAGGTTTTTTGGGTGGCATTTTGGGCACTCCTCTCTAAAATGGTATCCATCCTTACCCCAGAGTAAGCGTTTGGACACTAAATGATTCCTTTAGCTCATGGGTGGACTTACCTCCCAGGGAAGCTATATTAAAATGCGAGGTCTACAGCAGTGCTTGGTTCATGAGGATATCAACGTGTTAAATGGGCTCAGCCATTGATGAGTTCTCAGCTGAATGACCTGTTACAAGGTGGGAAGTAGGTCATAGGACTGTGTCCTTGCACCCAGTGACATGTCGAGCAGTACAGTTACCACTCCCTATTGGTGGCAACTCAAGATATTAAATCTAAATTGAAGAAACTGTGACAGATTTTACAAAGCCAGGCACCATCATAAAACAGAGCCATGTGAACTATGGGCTCTAGGAAACTGTGAGACTTAAGATGGAGGAGAAAGTGTGGGAGAATCTCATCAGTGGGTGCTGTCGGAAGTTCCATAGGTGCAAGGTGTTCTAGGGTGCTGCTGAGCAGTAAGAAGGCTGCAGCTAACAGTATTGTACCATTTATTACACAAATCCAGCAGAGAGGAATTTAATGATATCACAAAACATGATCATTCTCAAAGAAGCCTACAATTCAACTCTTATTAAGCCCTATGTAGGTCATACATATATTTAAACATTGTATGATATCCCACAACATATGTATTTATGACATGTTTAAATATCAGTTCAGACAGAATCAGAACAAAATTAAATGTAACAAGAACACTACCAACCAGAAAAACATTACCATGAGAAATTTTACAGCTATTTCAATCATAATTTCCACTTACAGAAAATAAATGCCACTCAATACATGAATGAAGAAACAAACTGTTTAACAGAGTTCTTTAACATTAGTTATGCCTTTGTCTGAGGAACAGTCCATGAAGATTTTTTCCCAATTTCTTGGTTTACTTTTCACTCTGCTGGAAACCTCTTTTGACATGCAGAAACTCTTTAATAAGATGTGGTCCCAGTTAATGATTCTGGGATGTATTTCCCACGTAGTTTGGTTCTTGTTCATAAATTCCCTTCCTACCCCTAGAACTTATAAAGAATTAAAAAAAAATCAGACCCACAAAATTCAAAGACCCAATCCAAAAATGGGCATCTGAAATGAATACATAGTTCTCAGATGAAGAAATACAAATGGCAAATAAATACATGAAGAAATGTTCATCATCATTAGTCATGAGAGAAATGCAAATTAAAACCACACTGAGATTCCATCTCACTCCAGAAAGAATGGCCAGGATAGAAAACACTACCAACATCAAGTGTTGGAGAGGCTGTGGGGATAAAGGAACTCTTCGGCACTGTTGGTGGGAGTGTAGACTGGTGCAAGCACTGTGGAGGTCAGTATGGAGATTCCTCAAAAAGCTGGGTTTGGAAGTCCCAATTGACCCAGCTATTGCACTTCTGGGCATATTTCCAGAAGATCTGAAAACATCACACCACAGTGATATATGTGCACCCATGTTTATAGCAGCACAATTTGTAATAGCCAGATCCTGGAAACAACCTAAGTGCCCATCAACTGAGGAATGGATAAAAAGTTGTGGCATTTTTATACAATGGAGTACTACTCAGCTATAACGAATGATCACATTGAGATATTTACAAATAAATGGACATGACTTGAGGCCATTCTCTTAAGTGAAATAAACCAAACTCACATGTGTAAATACCGTATAGTCTCCCTAGTATGAGAGTTGATAAGATTATATAAGATTTTATGGTAAGCATGAATCCCCATCTCATAGCTTTGAAGCATTTTGATGTTTTTAATCATCAGTTGGAATGGTTTTATTCTGTTTTGTTTGACTATATCATGCGTGATGATATGAACAGCTGCTTTGAAGAAAACAAAATTTTATGACAGCTATGGCTGATTTAATATCATCCTTCTTGGGCGCGACTCTTTGGGACTGGGAACTGCCTGGAGATCGGCATCTGGGCCAGGTGTTTTTGGGCCCGTAGCCCCGCCCTTCACGC
>PVJX010037682.1:0-16779 GCA_004027295.1 Dolichotis patagonum
GTTTATAGCTTTCCAGATTGACATCTTAAATCAAGAAAATGTCACATATGTACAGTAACTGACCTAATCATTTCTGTAAATTGCTACCTGTGGTTTTCAGTAACACAGTAAATTGCTGGCAATTGACAATGTATCTCTGCAAGTCTAACTTCACTTCTGCAGTTAACAAATCAATCTTCAATTACTCATTCACATCACGCATTGTCTAGGGTTTGATTGGCAGGCATTGATTTTTAGGGACCTGCAGTTCTTGTCTTTTATAGTGACGTAAAATTTGTCACATGATTGTTTGCATTTTCCTTGAACATAAAATTAAAACTGTAAGCAGAAAAAAATAATACCCTCAGTCTCACTATCTCAATTAAAGAAGAGCACAGATTATACATTTTAGGCTTTATCTTCCTATGGTATTCTGAATAGGACAGGCTGTTTTCTCAGACTAACAACTTTAATGTTCTCTAATAGCAGAACATCTCTGAAATATACAGCACAGTTTTCTCCATTAATTCTATAACCCCAGGAGAACAATAAAATGATTAACTCTATTGTACAAATGAAAACATCAGATGGCCCATTAGGAAATGGCACCATTATACTATGGTACATTATTCTAGAAAACAGAGTAGGTCATTCCCCAAAATGGATGAATTTTATAAAATTTTTGTTCCTAAGTTTAGGGGTGGAGTATTGAACTTTTTCTGTTAAGACTTCCCAGTATCATATTTTTTTCAAAGCAGCATATTGTCATAAAGGGATTTTTATGGAAATATATTTACCCCTCCTGGAACAATTTTTTGAGTAAGTATTGATTGTTAGCTAAATAATACACTTGTGCCATGAAGGAGCCTTACATCTGCAGGATATATTTACTATGCTTGTCCTGGAAAAATAATCTTAGAGCATCTTTAAGGGAACACCAACTTGAAAGCATGTGGCTTATCCTCTGGTATATAACATGGTAGCTTTGTTTAAAATGTGTCATTTCCTAAAACAGTGACCCATGTCTTGCTCCATGATGGCATGTATTTATATAAAATATGCAAGTAGAAGAGTCCACAGAATACATAAAATCAAATTAATTGCAAAGGAAGAAAATTAACTGATTTTCTGACATGTGGTTGGTCATAAACATAGTCCTCACATGCAACTATCAGCATTAAGTATTAAATTCTACGGTTGTAACAAAGTATATTGAGGCTGTATTCTGTGGTTTCTTTTTTTTTTAACCAGGGATCAAACTCACAGCTGCACACTTGTAAGGCAGGCGCTTATGCCGCTGAGCTAAATCCCCAGCCCCATGTATTGTGGTTCTTAAACACAGCATAACATAATTTTATTCAGGGAAATCTTTGCTCATTTGAATGTGTATAACACTACTGCTTCTTGTATTCGGAATTGTATAGGAACCCTCTTCTCATAACAGTTTCCTATTCTATTATTTTTTTATTATTTAAATTGTCTCTCTCATTATGTAGAAAAGCTTATGAGAAAAGAGCTGGCTGATATATTCTCATGTTCCAATTGCCCTTCTTATAAGTTCTACATTGCATTGTGTGTATCAATTTGCATTAGACTGCATTAGATATTACATAAAATTTCCAATGCAATGGCTTAATAGATATTGTGTCATGTAAGAAAAACTCAGCTTTAGGTAGACTAAAGTTGATGTAATAGCTCTAAAGTTATGAGGACACAGGCGCTCTTCCTCTGTATGTACTGTTAGCCTGATAAATGGCTGCTGTGCTCCACTTTATCTTTCTGTACAGCTGTCCTGGTTCTAAACAGTCCTTTATTCCATCTTTCCTGTATGATTGCTTTGCTTTCCAATTCTACCTACTCAAATTCTCAGACTTAACCTATTCAAAGAAAGCATCTAGAACTCTTGAGTTCTAAAGTTTGAGAGAGCATTGTGCATCCTGAGGTGACTGGTACAGTCAAATCACAGATCAAATACAAAACTATGGTAATGCTTTTCATATTTGAGGTCATTCCAAAGCACTTGACCCAGTTTCTCATGAAATCAACAGTAAACTACCTTTGTGCAAAGAGAAACTTTGGGGCAAATGTCTATAAGATGTATATGAAATTTTTAAATAAATTACAAAGATAAATTTATGCACTAGTTCAATAATTGTGGTTTATTTTTCTTTTATTTTTCTTTACAGCATCAGAGAAGATGGCATCTTTTGTATTCAATTTTCATCAATTGTATTCAAAAGTCCTCTGATCATGCAGTGTACGTCAACTAAATATTCACCATTACCATGTATCATGTATTAAATAACCACCCACATTGCTCACTATTCACTACATTCTATAGCACTATCTCATTTACTGCATAACACTAGCCAAAGTCATACTTGGTTTTCTGTCAAAGAAATTAAAAAAGTGACAAAAATGTAAATAAATGTGTTTCTCAGGCTTCCTTTTTATAATTTATGAACCACTGCAAGTGTTATCTAAAATTCTTCATCATTTGAATTTCCTTCTTAATTGGAGTTTCTCAACTGTGAGATTGTATTAATTAAGTACACTAACTTCACAGCAAGAGAATCTGTAATTCTAATGGCACTGACTGGTGTGCTATTTGCTCTATACATTGTTGTTCTAGGATGAACTTATGTTCAATTTGCTCCATGGAGAATTCTTCCTGCACATTTGAGATTCCTTTAAAAGGCACAGCAGCACATTTTACAGGGGGCCACTCAAACTGTTTTACAGAGAGTAAAAGGAACCGGTGGCTGGAGCCCATCGCTAAGGTGCTCAGGGGCACCAGAGAAGGCAAATGGGATCAGCAGCTCCTCCCAGCTTGGCCTCCGAACTCTGGGTGCTGTGCACCCTGACCACTGCTGTGGTCATTGTGTCCACTGTGGTGACCATTGTTAGTCCACGTGCCAGCCCCTGGGTGGTAGCATCTAGAAGACACTGTGAGAAAACAAGGATGTGTTAAGCCTCAAATGACGGGTGCAGTTTGCCGTGGTCAGGGAAGGAAAAATGAAACCAGATATTTGACAGCTTAGTTTAACCAGTAAAAGTTGGTACAGAATTAGGATTTACTAAGGAACTGCAGGGGGAATTTGACACAGAGAGGGAGGGAGGGAGATGATGGGAAAACACAATCATTTCAAAGTTATACTGCTTAATTAAACTTGTAAAATACACTACACATGAAAAATTTGCCTTTGTTTAAAATATTTTGTTCTCCATTTATTTATTTACTTATTTACTTTTGAAATAGAGTCTCACTATGTAGCCCATGCTGGCCTCAGACTTGCTGTAATACTCTTGCCTCAGCCTCCCAAGTGCTGGAATTACAGGCATGCATCACCATACCTGGCTTGTTTTCACATTTTTATGGGAAGGAAAATGTGATACAAAAGTTAAATAATAAAATTAGAAATTCCATTTGACCAAGCCATTGTCTTCTTCCTGAAATAGTTAAAAACTCACACTACAGTGATACATGCATATCCATGTTTATAGCACCACAACTCATAGGAGCTAAGTCTGGGAGCAGTCTATATGACTATCAATATTTGAATGGATAATGAAAATGTGGTATTTGGACACATGGGAGTAATGCTGTCCCTTAAAGAAGGCTACACTTGAGGCCTTTGTAGGAAAATGGATGCACCCTGACATCGTACTATTAAATGAATTAAATCAGACACACCACCTTAAATATTTCATGGTTTCTCTTATATGAGAAACCCAAAATATAAATAAAGATCAAGGACCAAGAGATCAAGAGAGAGAGGATAATGATAAAAGAATTAAGATGAGTTATGTACTTGTACCAACTACTCAAAAGGAATGTAAACATTATATACTGCAAACATGTATGCAAAAATCATGCAATATTAAAATTAAAATATAGAGACCATGTATTTCTGGATAGGATTTTGTTTTAACCAAGCTTGCTCAGAAAAAGACTAGAAATAAAGAAGAAATGTAATTATATAAGAAAAACTAACACAACTTCTCTAGGAAAAAACAAATAAAACTTATTTCAAATATATTTTGCAAAGAAGGATACAGAACTGTGACTTTTCTGATTAATAGTTACTAATGCAATACCAACCACAGTGATCTCTTTAAAATTTAGACTATTGCTGTTTGTAATTAAACTGCATAATCTAGCAGCAAATTAAATTTTCTGGTTGTCTGCTGAGTAAAGATTCTCAAATCTTTGAATTTTCAGTAGATGCCATGATAAAGCAAAATAGATGTTTCAAAATCCATAGTTCCCTTTCTTGGGGACAAGGTAAAGAGGTAAAAATTAGGTCACCTTATCAATAGAGAAATGTTACAGTTTTATTTTTTGTAATTATATTCACTTGGAACATTAAAATTATTGAAGTAAAATGCAACTGTGTCTGTACTGTCTTTGTTTTCTGAAGTTTAATAACTTGGAAAAGTATAGTGATAGAAAAAATGTGATCTAAATGTTCTTATGTATTTTATAAAATATCTACTTTGCTGTTTATAAAATAGCATTAATATTTTTGACAGACAACTAGAAATTTTGGGGAAGGTTTTAAAAGTAAACTAAATATGTTAAATGTGCCTACTGTCTTCCTGAAAATATCTAATTGACACCAATATTAAAATATTAATGAAGATATCATTCTTGTACCTCCTTATAAACTGCCTAAGTTTTGTGGGATTTCTAGAATGTTGTTTCTGCAAAGACTTAGATCATTTCTTGAGACATCTTTCTTTTGGAGGGATAGAAGTGTCTGGGAATTGAAACCAAGATCTTTGCACTTGTTGCACTGACTGCCCATTTGTTTCAATATTTTTAGAATTTGAGATAGGTTTTCAACTCATTATGTTGACCAAACTGGACTTGAACTTAGGATCCCTCTACCTTGGTCTCCCCAGACTGCTGAATTATAGGAATAAGCCACCATGTCTGTCTGAGCTAGGAATCTTGAATATAGATGTTAGCAGCCAACAGACCTCCATAACAATGCATTTCCAGATTTCTCTTGGCATTTGTCCATACAGAAAGAAATCATAAAATGATAAAAGTAAATTCAAACTAATAGATTTAAAAGTTGCATCTATTTAAATAAAAATGGAAACTACAAGACAGAGCTAAATTTTATCATCTGAAAATAAAAATAAATCCATGAGGCAAAATGATATTAGAAATCTCTTATACTGTAGCTGCCTGGAAGAAACTTGCAATTTGATTTCTTATGTTTATCAATCTTATTTAACTGTCCAAATGCTCTTAATTTGAAAGACCATGTCCACTACACAATACATGGGAGAAGAATTTCACAGGAAAATGAGCTCTCAAGGGCAAAGATACAAAGTCAAAAGGAAGAACCAGATTTCTGTGGTTGACACTTTGAAAAACTGCTGCTCTTTACTAGCAAATCAGGCCTCTATGGAAATAGATTACAAACATTGTACATAACTGAAATAAAATCAGTATATATTCCAAAACCTCTATTTGTTAGAACTTGTAATTTGTTGTCTCTGCCTGTGTGAATGGCCATGAAGTAAGTACGTGAAAGCCTTATGGAGTGGACATGAGAATAAATTCTACCTTACGGCTGATTGCACGTGTCTGCCTGGCAGGGCACTTAGATTCTGTGAGCTTAGGTTCTTCATAGAACAAATAAAACAGTACCTACCTTGAAGGGGTTGCCACAGAAGTGAGACAGAAAATATCAATGTAAAATCATGTGTGGAGAGGAGGCAACCAGGAAGTATTAGCTACCTTTCCTGATGTTGCTATCAAAATTATGATTAATGTGAGATATTATAGATTTCTTTACATTTTCCTGTCCTATTTCTATGCATGAATTTGTTTATGTGTAATTATACACACCCTGAGTACTTAGAGAATTACTTTTTCTTTTTTTCATCTCTTTCCCACTTCCTCCATCTCTTGGTCCTTTCTCATTTGCAAAAGATGTATCTTCCTCTTTATTATCTTTTATTTTTCACTTTGTTTATATTTGGTATTCTTCCATAAGAAAACCCATACAGTATTTAAGTGTTTGTGTGTGATTTATTTCACTTAAATTATGGTCTCAGGGTGCATACATTTTCCTACAAATGACTCAAGTGTATCCTTCTTTAAGGAAGAGTAGTCCTTCTTTAAGGAAGAGTATCCCATTGTGTCCAAATACCACATTTTCTTTATCCACTCATTTGTTGATGGACACATAGGCTTCTTGTTTTGTTGCTATAAACATGGATGTGTATGATGTCTAACTCTTTTGGGAAGATATGTGGAAAGGTAATAGCTATTTGAGTAGAATTACTAATTTCAGTTTTATGAGGAATTTCCATACTAATTTCCTTAACAGTTGTATTAGTTTACATGTCCAACAAGTAGAAATGTTTATTTTCCTTCACAGCCTCAATATCACTTGATATTATTTGATTTCTTAATAATAACCATTATTTCAAGAGCATTAAGTAATCTTAGCACTGTTATAATTTGCATTTCTCTGAAGGCTAGAGGTGTTTAACATTTTTCCCTGTATTTATTATATTCCTTTTTTGGAAATGTTTATTCACTTCAGTTCCCCATTATTGATTGGAACTTTTATTTTGAGGGCCATTTTTTTTAATTTATATATTCTATATCTTGATTCTCTATTCAAGGCAGATAACTTTTTCTATTCTGTAGATTGACTCTTAACTTCTGCTGTGCAGAAGCCTTTTAATTTAAATGATTTCATTTGTTGATTCTTAGTACTGCTTCTTGTGCAATTTAAGTTCTGTTCAGAAAGTCCTTGTCCATGCCTATATCTTCCAGTGTTTCACCTATTTTTATCTTTTGTCTATTTCCTATTATCAATCTTTTATTTTGTACTATATTTTGAGTTCCTCATATAAAATAAACCATCCAATATTTAAGTCTATGTATCTAATTTGTTTCACTTGACATCAAATATTTCTGTATAAACATGTAAATTTTTGATCCACTTTGATTTTAGTTAAGTTAATGGTGAGAAATATGGATCTAGATTCAATTTTCTAAATGTGGATAGCAAGCTTTCCCATCACCATTTATTAAAGAAACTATATTTCCTCCAGTGTTACACTCAGAAAATTCAAAGCATTAAAGTAATTCAGAGACTACTTAGGTAAAAAAGCTTTAAGCTTTTCAAAAAGCAAATGATGAAAAATTTAGTCTGTGATTGTCCTTATCACCAAGTTGAAAGCACAGTGCCAGGATAACTTCTTTGAAAAATGGAAGTATGATTTAAATGTTTTTACATTTCTTGCTATCTTAAATATGGCACATGAAACAAGCTTGCGTATTTATTTGCTGAATGCATTACTTGTAAAAAATGATTTCAAGTCATAATTTGCAACCAAGCAATGATGACTTAATTGTGTCCTTGCTTAACTTAAAGTTTTGTGTAATAAATAGCCATGGAGATGTCTAAAGAAGCCTAAAATACCAAGAGAATCTAGAAGCAGATATATTAAAAAACTATTTACATGTTGGACAGGATTTCACTAGTATGTTATAGCTGTGAAGTCAATGTACAAAAAGGAAGGTCTTCCCATTATGAATCATTATACTAAATGAACTTGTCACTTAGTCTTACAATTTTACTTTTACTTTTATAGCAATAAGTATACATCCCAAAATATTGACTGAGTTTTGTTGATGTCTATTACTAGTCACTGTAATAGCAAAAATAAGAACTATCATTTATTGAACCCTCACAGTATGCTAAATTATTTACTAAGCACTTTTAAACAATTATCTCATTTAATTCTCATAGTCCAATTGAATTGATGATACCTTACCTTGTAGAAAAGGAAAATAAAGCTTCAGTACGTTGAGTAATTTGCAGTGAGTGGTACTCTTCATTAAATAGCCAATTGTTGATCCCTAACGAGTCCCCACAATCATATTCCTCTCAGGTGAACATCAATTTCCTCCAAGCACATGAATGTCAGAGGTTGAGTCCTCCTCCATAACAGGGACTGAGTAGTGCTCCATCTTGTTGGAGCAAAATCCTTCTATTTCCCTTGTGACTGAGAAGTGAGCAACATCTGTTTTTTGAAAGAGTGGATAGGAGTGTTTTGGCTCAATGACTTGCAGGAAAATGTTCTCTGTTTTAGAAAGAAACAAAAGCATCATTCTATCTTCTAGTCTTCAGGTGCCTTGAAGTTGTAAAATCCAGATATACTATCAGGTTTTGTTATCTTATGATATGATATAATATGATACAATATCTTATGTAATGATGTCTTATGATGAATGAGCTTGAAAATGAAGCTCCTAAGTCAGCCACCACCCAAGCTCCCATTCCTTATTCTGTTCTAATTTTTTTGCTATAAAAATTATCAACCTTTCACATATCTAGTATTTTTTATTGTGTTCATTGTTCTTTTTTATCAGTACCAAGGATTGAACTCACAACCAGGCACTTGCAAAGCAAGTGCTTATGCTGCTGAGCTAAATCCCCAGCCCTAGTGTGTTCATTGTTTATACAGTGTCACATTTTATTATACTAATTTATAGTTTTTTCTCTTGGAAACATCATAAGATTCCCTAAGAGGAAGAATATAAGTCCTATATATTTTACTAATGTTTCCTGAGGACTTGAAATACTACCAGACATAGGGAAGTCTCTACGGAGACAATGAAAACAGACAGGAAGCTACTGAAAGCACTTGATGCTAGTCTAATGAGTGAAGCAACCATCTTTTCTCTGTACCTCTTGATTCACTTGAAATGAGAGCCTGTAGCTTGAAAAAGCACATGGAGGACTATAATATGAAATGAGGCAGACAGGATTCTAGGACTCCCAGCGATCAGCATCTTCAACCCAGCTACCAGATATCTGACTTGACACAATCTCAGTACACTTTTCATGCTTCCTCAGCCACACAAAATAGAGCAGGACCATCTATACCCAAGATGCTTGTCCAAAATATTATCTTAAAAAACTAAGGGTTGAGTAGCTATAGAACCCATTCATTACATTTACTTTCCCAACAAAACAACAAAAATTGTTTCATAGAATTTCAGAAAAAAACTAAAATAAATAAGGTTTTTGAATGCTGCAGAAAAAGAATGTGAATAACTGTGCTGACTGTTCATAGTATGTCATAGAAGATGGAATCTAAACCAGTCACACTGTTGACATCCACTCAATAGCCATTTCTCTTTCTTTCCTTCCTGAGTGAATCTTGATTTTTCTCAGACATTATCAATCCTTTTTCAATGTGACCTTGTTCTGTATAAAGTAGGCATCTCTGGTGAACTGTTGCAGACTTAGCATGTGACTCTGTCTTTGTTCAAGTTAATCATGGTCATTATATTCCCTTTGCATGCTTACGAATAGAATTGGTGGAAGTAAAAGGTGCCCTATGAGTTAAACTTGAATGTCACACATGGTCCCTTCCAAATATACTATTCATTTGAAGCAAGTTGCTGCATGCAATCAAAATTCAAGGGTAGTTTCAGAGAGCTTCTCATCATGTTTTTAAACTGTCACAGTATTTTTTATTTGGAAAGATTTAGCAAGGATATACCAGAATCCTTTTACCTGTATATAAACTTTAAAGTCCATAATTTCAGCTTTGCAATTCAAAAAGGTTAAAAAATTTAAACAAAGAAAACTAGTGACATTTATTTTATCATTAATTACAGTAGTAGTTTTTGAGGCAATATGCTTGACAGAAAGACAGAAAATTATGTATCTTTTCTAAGTATGATGAAAATGCCATAAGCACATAAAGAAAAGATTGACAGTTCTGGCTATGACATAATGATTGGTACTGAGATTGTCCTTTTGATGCAAATGACAATAAAACTGGATGACATCTGTCAAGTAATTGTTTTCAGACAGTGCACAGAAGGCAAATCAACACTGTGATCCTTGAAAGAAGGAAAGGTACAATGCCACATGTAAAATAGGTCACCTAGGGTTTCTGATTGGTTTTCTGTGACAGACTGATATTGCTACTGACTGTTGGAAGGATATTGAATTGAATATGTTCTTCCAAATTCATGTGTTGGAAATTTATATACCCAATTTGATAATTTTGAGAGGTGGGGTCTAATGGGAGATATTTAAGTCATGAGGTCGCCATCCTCATGAAAGGAATAATGCTGATTATAAGTGGGTTTGAGGTTGTGCCATCGGCTCCAGAATAACAGAGCTGATCAACTGTGAGCTGAAACTGTAAGCAACAATAAACCTTCTCTCCTTATAAATTGATTTTCTCCTGATATTTTATTATGGTGACAGTAACCTAAGAAAATTTGTACCAGAAGTGGAGACATTGCTATGATTATGTCTGATGACACAATTCAGAAGACAGTGAAATTGGTTTGTGGGAGGAATTTTGAAAAGTTTGGAGAATCAGGCTAGAGAGAGCACAATATGCTTGGGACAGAGTTTGAGGGGTAATTCTGATGAGGGCTCAGAAAACCAGGACGTTGATAGAAGTGAAGAAATTAAAGTTTGTACAGATGAGGGTTCAGACAGAAATTGGAAATTGTGCAACAGCATTCTTGTTATCCTGCCAAAGAACCTGTTTTTACTTTGTTCATTACCTGAGAATTTCTATGTTCACATTAAAGGTTATGGCCTAATCACTCTGATGAAAGAAATTTCAAGGCAGCACAATATTTAAGAGAAGATTACTGGCTGTTTTTAATGAAATTCATAGCAAGAATTAGGAGCAAAAAATTCAAGTATAAAGTTTGGAAAAGTTGCCAGAAAGAGAGTGAATTGAAATTTGTGTCCCAGGAAGGTGTAATGACTAACAATACTAACCAGAAGCAAGTAACTTTGTCCCAGGATAGTAAGAAAGAAGCCTAGAAGGCATCTCAGCAATTGAAAAGATCCCACTCCTTAACCAGACACTAAAGGTTAAACTAGTGTCTGAAAACTTTCCATAGGTAGAGTCTTAGGGCAGTTGTCCCACAGAGCTGCCTCCACAGTTATTTTTCTTTTTTTACTATTTTATTTAAATAGAGAACAAAAAGAACAAAACAGAAAAAAAGGTAGCAACAATACAGAATTCCAAAGGGAAAAAAAGAAAAGAAGAAAAAAAAATAAGAAATCACTACTTGATAAATTTTATACTGTCATCTTGGAAATAGTTGGTCAAGTAACAAAATTAAAGAATACAAAGTATACATTCAAACAATGAGATTGTTAATGGTTCTGCTCAACATTCTAACAAAAGCAGCAATGTGGTCATCTATCTTATACACTTAAACATACATGCAGTTATATCCTTTAGAGCACTTTCTTTTCCTCTCTTTTTTACAGTAGCAATTACACATTTTGGGTTTTATTACTTCTACAGTTCTTATTACTTTTTACAATAGAGACACAATGTGATTTTTTAAATTTTATTTAAAGAGAAGAAAGAAAAAAAAAACAGAATAAAGGGTAGCAACAATACAGAATTCCAAGGAAAAAAGGAAAGGAACAACAACAAAAAAACCTAAGAGATTATTACTTGAAAAATTACATACTGACTTCTTGGAAATAGTTGTTCAAATTATAAAGTTAAAACATGTAAAGTAGACATTCAAACAGTGAGACTGTTAACAGTTCTGCTCCATGATCTGATAAAAACAGTAATATGGTCATCCATCTTATCCACTCAAATATACATGCAATTATATCAAAAGGGTAAAATTAAACTCAACAAAATGGAACAAAGCAGATCACAAGAAAGCAATGTAAGAGACATAAATTTCAAAACTAGACAATCGGAGATATTCACTCTCTATCATATTGACTCTTGTTTTCTTCCAAATAGTTGTCCATATTGTCACATACAGGGAATTCACATGAAACAACATAGTATGGAATTGATCTGAGCAGGACAAGGAGGGCATTTCAGGTCTTCAAGAGCAGACAATAGGGAAGACAAGAATGGCTGTCATAGTGTCTCTCATTCTCCTAAAAACAGCTGCCCATACCTTCATGTCTGCTGAACTTAAACAAACAAACAAAAAAGACAAGCTAAAATCACTTTGAACAAAGAATAATAATTTTTCTGGATTATACATCATGATATTGTGGAATCAGCACTGGGTACTGTAGTGTCTCTTTTTTCTTCAAAGCAGTTGTTCATTTCAACATGTGTTATATAGTTGGTTCTTATAAACTGTTTATAAGTTCTACACATACATGAGTCTCTAAATGTATATCTATCCTTTCTGTATTAGAGGTAAAAACAAAACAAAGCAAGATAAAACAAAACAAATCCTAGAAAAGCATGAAGCAAAGAAGTCATATATAACCACAATACAAGGTGATCTACAATGTTTACCATGATGTCTCAGCAGTATATAACAACATTAATAAAAAAAAAAGCATTGGAGACATTATAAGACTTCAAAAGCAAGTAATAATCAAACCAGAGTGGGTATCTTAGTGAATCTTGTCATCTTCAGTGTAGTTGCTTATACTCTTAGACTTGATGCTATCAATCATAACAGATTTAAATAAAATCAGTCAATACAAAACAGCAATCTAACAACCCAGATTCAAATAATATCAGTCATAATAAGACAGTATAAGTTATAAAGGGCTTCAGATTAAGTTGATAGGAAATTAAGGATGATTATCATAATATGTCCTCTTATTTTGGGGATAGCTGACCATGTCCTCAAGTCTAGCATAAGTAGACAAACTGGAACAGCATGTAATCCATCCAAACAGAGTGATGAGAATAATGTAAATTTTAAATCTTGTTACCCAATTAACATTATCCTCTGCCTTCCTTATTTAGACAATTCCTCCCCTTTCACTCCCATAGGGTGCACTGCTTGTTTTGGGTCCCACTGCCTCCCTAGAGGCATATAGAGCATCTCAATGGACCCTATCTCCTGATCTACTCTGCCTGTGTTTCTCTCTGTTAATATTTCCAGGCCATCTATACTAGAGATTACAGCCAATCTTCTCTGCCTTATTTCTGCTATTCTGTTTTTCTGCCATTGGTTGTCTATATTTCTGTTCCACTCCACTGTCTGCCCCATTCACTGAGGCCTCTCTGCCATTGTTCCTGAAATACTCATATTCTTGTTCTCTGTCTCTCTAAAATGTCTTTCAGTATTTTTTGTAGGGTTGTATTGGTGGTCACAAATTCGCCAAGTTCCTCTTTGTCATGGAAGCATTTTTTTCTCCATTAATTTCTAGAGAGAGTTTTTCAGTATACATCAATCTGGGCCTGAGGTTGTTCTCCTTCAGTGCTTGAATTACTTCACTCCAAGCTCTTCTTGACCTGATAGTCTGTGTCGAGAAGTCTGCTGTGATTTTGATGGTTTTCCTTTATAGGTGATCTGTTTCTTTTCTCTGATGGCTTTTAATATTCTGTTCTTATATTGAATTTCTGGGACCTTGATTATTATGTGTCTGGGTGTAGCTCTGTTTTGGTTGTAGGTGGCTGGAGTTCTGTATGCTTCATATGTCTGCATATCATTTCCTTTTTCTATGTTTGGGAAGTTTTCCTTAATAATTTCTGTGAATAGCCTTTGTAATTCTTCTGTTTTGACTCCTGCTTCTTCATTCACATGTTTTATTCTTAAGTTATATATCCTCTTGTTGTCCTCTAACCTTTGTATTGTTAATGCCTGCTCCCTTGTTATTTTTAAGAGATCTTTCCTTTCATGATCACACATTGCAAGCCTGTGTTCAAATTTTGATAGTCTATCTTTAGTTTCTTTCAAGCAATTTTGCCAAATTTCTATGGAGTCTTTAGTTTCCTGGTAGTCTCTTTCAATCTGCTTCATGAATTCTAGGTTTTCTTTATATTTTTCATGGAATGTTTCTCTCCTTTTGTGTTCCTCCATTCTTCTGTCTGTGTCTTCTTGAGAGATGCCCAGCCTTTCTTTTATTAATCTACTTATCTCTTGTTTAACTTGAATTAATATTTCAGTTTTGATCTCGTTTACAAGGCCCCAAAGATATCTCTTTACGTCCGCTGATGCTGTGTTTGATGTTGCATGTTTGCTGCCCTCAATCTACTTTGTATTTACCTCTCCTGGATCAATATTCTCAGGGTTGGGGGCTGGGGCTTTTTCTTATTTCTCTCTCTCTGTCATGTTTTTGGTTCCTTCCATACAAGTTTATAGTGTAATTCCCAGCCCCTTTTCTTGTTGGTTAAGGTTCTTCTGGAGCATGTAGGCTAGGGGCTTCTGCCCTCTGCACTCCACTATCAGAGATAGAAGTGCTGACTCCTCCCCTTTGGGCCAGTGAAGCTTTGCAGGCCTTTACTGCTTTAGTGTGCACCATGCTCAGGGAATTAATTGATTTGTGAGGAGTCACTGGGTCCCAGCCAGGGATTCGGCCCAGTCCAAGCAGATCACACCAATCCACTCTGCAAGGAGAGCAGCCAACTGAAGCTGCCTCCTTACAGAGTTAGGGCCGTCCTGCCCAACTCCAATGTGTTGTCCAGTCAGTTGTCCCTTTCCCATGGGAGGGTCTTATTCCCATCACTCACTGTGTGTTGATGCCAGCCCCTGAGAACTGCTGAGCTCCCCGACCTCTGACCTCAGCATGGCTGCAGCACGAATTCATGGTACCTCTATGTGGGGCACGTGTAGGACCAGCTCCAGGCAAGCTGTGTGCAGGGCTATTCAGCTCCACACTCGGGGCCACTCAAGCCAGTTGTATCTGTGCGGGTTTGGTTGCTCAAGTCAATCTTGGGCATGAATTCAGGCAGCTCGGCAAGATGCCATGCTCATTGATCTTAGCTTCTCTAATGGTAGCCCCGGTACCTCATATTCAAGTAGTTTCTTTCACTTCAGTTTCTTCCTGGGTTGAGAGAATCCATCTCCCTCTGTTTGGGTCTCTCCGGGGGTATTCTATTCTGACATTTGAGCTGTCTCTCTCAGAGTGGGTCCCTCTCCTGCTACCTACTGGTCCGCCATCTTTCCTACCTCCCCAGTATCTGGTTCTTTTACACATTCTTTAACATGACTATGTGAGAATCAGAAATAGGTGCTGTGCTTATAAAATAAATAGAAACCACCTCTGGATATTATAGAGGAAATCCTTGGGTCTTTCCTACTGTGTGATTGACGCAAATGCCCTTTGCTGCACAACAGATCCTACTAGCATTTTTGTGATATTCTTTAGTAGTCTGTGCAGGCCAAGTAGATTGTCTTTAAACTAAATAAGTTATAATGGTACATAAAAGCCTTTAATGGTATATAGCAGATTTGGAGAGTAATTAAAATAACATATACCTGAGAAGTATATTTATAAAAGTATATTTACAAATGGCTTTTTATTTAATCATATTTTATAGATTCTTTTTAAAACAACAAATCATGACTGGGCATAGTGGTGCACACCTGTAAATCCAGCACTCAGGAGCCTGAGGCAGCAGGATCGCTGTGAGTTTGAGGCCAAACCTGGGCTACAAAGTGAGTTGAAGGCCAGATTGAATTGCATAGTAAAATCCTGTCTCAAAAAGACAAAGAAAATTATGCTGTATACAATAAAATACTTATGTCACTTAAACAAAAATTCAACACCACCTTCTCTTTTATTTGGATCACAACCAAACATGCTTTTACAGGAATCAAAATGAAGATCCTGTGCCATGCTGACCTGTGCCAAGTAGGCTGGCACACAGCTGTGTAAGGCACCTCCAGACAATCTCACCTGGAATTAGAAATGGGAGTCATCACAGTGAAACATTTCAATGATGGTAAATAAGTTTCCACTTCAAATATGTAATGATGCCATAAAGTTCATTTATTTTTCAGATTTGCTATTCAAACTGTGATACCACTCTGCTCATGTGGCCATAAATGGGGCTTTTAGGAGTGACTGGTTCATGCATGTGTGACACTGGATTAGCCTGATGACTCAACTAGCATAGTGTGGGTGTGGAAGACAAATTTCCTGACAAGGGAAGATTCACCCCATGTGTGTGCAGCCCCAACCAGTAGGTGTAGCCTGGATGGAAAAAATAAGGGGAGGCAGGAAAAGCCTTTCATTTCCTGCCTGCCCTTCCACAGACTGTTTCTCTTCTGCCATGATCCTCTGCCTCACCACTCTGCCTTGGAACCAGCCAACCCTGGACTACAACCTCTACAAAGTGTGAGCAAAAACAAACCTCTCCTCCTTTAACTTGTGAGCGTTGGGTGTTTTATCCCAGCAGCAAGAAATTAATTAAGATGGTAAATATTTACAATTTTAATCAACATTTCTTTGATTGTGTTATATTGACTGTCATATTAATAACAATGTGTAAACATAATTTGAAAATGTGCTTTTTTATTCCAAGAGTATGATGAACAATGTGATAAATAATATGATAAGCATACTATAAAACGTTTATCTATTTCTAGGCCAAAATAGATATCAACAACATTCCAAGTGGCTGAAAATGCAGAAAACACAAAGGAAAAACAGAAAAAAGAAGAGGAGGATAGGACATGCCTATGATATAAGCATTAAGGAGGCTAAAGCAAGAGAAACATGAGTTTAAGGCCAGCATGACTACAAAGTGAAATCCTATTTCAAAGAATGAGAGAAAGAGCAAGAAGGAGAGTAAGAGTAAGAGTAAGAGTAAGAGTAAGAGTAAGAGTAAGAGTAAGAGTAAGAGAGAGAGAGAGAGAATGAGGATCAAGGCATTTTTAGGAAACAGAGCAATAATAAAAGTGTCGGTGTGAGTCTTCTGGAAGGGGAGAGACAAGTAACACTCAGAAAGATGCATTCTTTAAAGTTCATTAAGATCTTAAGCATTTCCAAGTCTAACAGTTCCTACCACTTGCAGTATCTGCCAATAAATTTCAGTTTG
>PVJX010037683.1:0-16788 GCA_004027295.1 Dolichotis patagonum
TGAATATGTGTGATAGTTCAAACAAATTTTTTTCTTTTTTATCAAAAATGAGATATTATAATACCCATTGATCATTCTCTGTTATTCGGTTCAGAAAGCCCTGGAATTCTTTCACTATATGCATGCCTTTATACTATTGTGTTATGTTTGATATTATTGTAATTGAAACTATGCTCAACTATAGCAGAGTAAGAGATATAGCGTTAGATACGGTTGATGTCCAGTTGACTTAATGTAAAGTACTGTGTTGCCTATGTTGTCCTCTTCTGATCTGCTCTGTACTGCCCCCTTTTGTTTTATTCTCTTTTAAATAAAAAAAAAAAAAAGCAAAGCCACAAAGAGAATTGAGTTTGCACAGAAGGGCTTCAAAGATTCTAAAACATGACACTTATACATATATAATTATTCCTCAGAGAATGGATGGGAAAAGGGAGCCAGAGTTACACCTTTTGTTGAGCTGTCTTCCCCAAATAGAGCCTGGGGACTCACTCAGCCAAACTTCTCCATACTCCCCAGACACCAAAGAGTGAGTCATTCATGCATTCCCCTGCCAACAGCTGTCACAGCAGCGTCTCCCAAGAATATGGAGAAAGAGCCTCTATGGCCCTAGGATAGCAGAGAGACAAAGAGGCAGCAAGAGGGAAAAAAAAGAAAGAAGCCATTTCCCCAGGGTGCAAGAAGACTTTAAATTTCCTTGTTCCTACCTCTGGGGCGGGGCACGTCCCTGCTACCCAATCCCCACCAGGCTCACCACAAATGCCAAAGCCTGAAGCTGTCTGCTGGAAGAACTCCCTGCCCACCTCCACTTCCTGGTATGTGCTTGAAACCATCACCACAATATCACAGAGACGGCCCCTGGGTCTGAGCCAAGGCATATAAGTGTCTTCAAGTTAGAGGAATAAGCTAAGAACTCACGGTTATTAAGAACAGAGCAAGCCACACACTGAGAAATGCCAGGAGGCCAACCTCACCAGATCTAAATGCATTCATGAGTACACAGCTGCAGGGAGAGAGGAGGATGGGTCAAACATCCAGAGCTGTTAGGAAAAGGAAGGTATGAAGGAGGGGACAGGGAAGGGGTGGGGATTTTAGAGTGCCATGAAAATGTCTAAGTATGGCATATGTATGTAAAAGTCTGCCAAATGAAACCCATTAATCTATATAGCTAATATGCCCAGATCAAAAATTCAGAAATCAAAAACAAGAGTTCACCAACAAGAAGGGAGCAAGAAGGAAGCTATTGAGAGAACACTCCCAAAGCAGGAATCCTAAAATGCCAAAGCTAGAAATGCTATTATCACATCAGTGTCTTACCCAAAACAGCAGCAGCAGCAGCAGTACCATTACCTGAGTTTTCAGCCCCCCCCCCCAGCTGCTGCATTTACTGAGATCCTCAGGTGATTCTGCTGTAGCTTAAAGTCAGAGAAGTGCTGCGTGGGAGGTCCAAGCCTGTTGCCCATCAGAATGATCTGGAATTTTTTTCAATTACAGATTTCTGAGTCCCACTCTAGATGGAATGTTCAGAATTTCTAGGCACTGTGTGCAGCAATCTATTTTCTCACAAACTTCCGCCAGTCATTCTAATGACACCAGCTCACAGAGTAGAGCAGAAACCACTGGTCCAGTCCAAACTACAGAGGAGCTCAATCTACAGAGGAGGGGAACTGAAGAAAAGCAACAGCAGTAACTAATTTGACTATTAAGAGACCTAATCAGGGTCTCTAGCCAGAGGAAAGATAAAACAATCTCAATTTAAGCCCCAAGTGTTCCCCTTCATAGCCATGTGTCTTGGGACAAGTTTCTTCCCTTCTTTGGAAGTTTTCTTACTTTCAGTACATGATACCCACAACCAGAGAAAGGAAGAGACTTGAGTCGGCTGCAGTGGAAATCAGCAGACCGTCATCTTCTAATTCCTCTTCAGCACTGAGTAGCACCTGGACGCAACCCCAGAAGCTGCTCCTCATGGAAACCTGAGTCCTCCTATTTTCAGGGCCACAAATGGAACTACACATGCCATCCCTAGACTGTCAGGTAATAAGGAAAGAGAGAGAAGTGAGCAGGGAATTCACTATGTTTTGTGTACAGGCGCAAATGCACACACGCCGTAAAAGCTGCTTCACTGACCTTCCAGGATCCTTGCACTAAGGAATTCAAAGCAACTTAAAAGCCCTAAAGTCCTATTCTCCGCATTTTACAGATGGAGAAATGGAGCAGCACTTGAGGAAGTTCTGCTCCTCACTTTGTAAAGGTGAGTGGTGTTTGCTTTCCATTCGATAGAACAAATTGCACAGGGAGTTGACCATCAACCAGGGCATGCAGCACCTCAGCCGGACTGCTGACTTCCTCAGAGACACATGGATCCAGCAGGAACCCCACTGATTTTTCTCCCCCACAGGCTGGCATCCACTAGTGACCCCACCAAGAAGAACTCCGATCCCCTAGGAATTGAAAGATGAATTAGACATGGCCCCCAAACTCAAAATGCTCAATTGGGTGGGGGAGAGAAATAGTTTGGTATAGTAAATATAACACAACAGAGTACCATGCAGAACAGTAAAGTTCATTCCTCCTGCCTGAACTTGGTACACATTAGCCAAAATCTCCCCTTTCCCCATCTGTCCCCCTCCACTGCAGTTTCTAGTTATCTTCAGCTTCTAGTAACCAGATTGGTCTCCTTATATTCTGCTTAGTGGCTATATTAAAAATAATGTATACTACAAAGTTGCCAAAAATAAATAAATTGGTTAGATAATGGGTATGTTAATTTACTTTAATCCTTCCAACATTAGAGAGATCAGATAGATAATAGATAGATAGATTTTTAAAAATCACTCTGTAGCCCCTAAATACACAATTATTATTTGTCAGTTAAACATAATTTTTTAAAGGACAAAGGCGTTGATATAGAAAGCCCACTGAGTTCCAGCATGAAAGACTGAGTGGTCAGATTTTCACATAGAGCTTCCTAGGGAAAGTGGTCCATGAGCTAAGTCTTAAAAGATAGAAAGAAATGGCTTGAGATGTAACTCAGTGATAGAGGGCTTACCTGATACACACAAGCCCCTGCATTCAATCCTCAGCACCCCAAAAATAACTAAAATAAGAAGCATCAGCCTTGGAGACATGGAGAGGACAAATGCAAAAAAAATCATCCTAGATGCCCTGGGGTTCTTAATCTGGAACCCCATGTTTGTTTGGAGCAACCAACCAGCAGAACTTCTATATCCATTTTTAAATGCATTATTGCTTTGTGCTTTTTCTTATCGATGTGTGTTTTCTCTGTGAGCTATGTTTTTATCTCAGTGTGGTTTTGAGCCTTTTCCCTAATGACATATAGGTAGACCCCACCCCTGTTTAGCCCTCATGAGCCAAATGTTTGGTCGCTATGGATAGTCCAGAAATGCATGGCTTCTTGTGTGCACCTATGATAGTTTTCAAAAATAAACACTGAGGAGTAGAATTATTACATGCAGTGGGCTGAATGAATGTTTGCATCACCTAAAACAGGTTGAAGTTCTGCCCCACCCCCCACCCCACTGGACAGTATTCAGAGGTGAGGACTTTGAAAGGTTATTAGGTTTAAATCACGTCCTGAGGATGGACCCTCCTGATGAGCTTCCTCTCTGTGTGTATCTCTCTTCTCCTTCTCCCTCTCCCTTTTCCTCCCTCTTTCTCTCTCTCTTTCTGCCCACCATATGAGCATACAGTAAAAGGATAACAACTCGAGAAACTAAGGCACTGGCAAAGACAGTTACAGGAGGTGTCCCAGTTTCTATTTCTTCAAGTATGACATCATCACTGTGTAATATCCTCAAAATATTTTATACAAGCTCTTTGTTGGAGGAAGACATTCATCCTCCTCACCAGACACAGGTAGGTCCCAAATATCCAAACTCCCCCGAAAAGGAGGGGAAAGGGTCTCCGCTCAGCTCCAGCCCCTTTGCTGCATACTCACTGCCTGTGAACAAATCTTACATTATAAGAAAAAGAATTGGTTTGTGTACAACCATTTAATAATTCCTTTTCTCATTTTTGCTTTGGAATGCACTGAAAAAAGAATAAATCCCAAAGTGAGCTATACAGGTAGTTCATATGTTGGGAAAATTGAAAAACAATAAAACAACCGAACAAGAGAGAAAGAAATAATATGTTCCAGTTTTTTTAAAAAAAAAAAAAAAAAGCACAAAGGAACAAGGGTGTGGAGCAACACTGTTCTTTTTTGGAATTACACTGCTGCTGTTTTCCTTAAAGTTGCGTCTTCCAGGACTGAGCCAAAGCATCCAGCTCACTGCAGTTTAGTTCCCTTGATCCCCGTTAAGAGCCTGGCCGGCGGCAGGCCCTGTGTGAAACGCTTTATGTGCATCATCTCACTGAATCCTTGCAACTCCCCACGCATCATACAATTAAGAAATTTAAGGTTCAGAGAGGTAACAAATCAGCCTAGGAATACGTTTGCATGCTTTGTTCTTTCCACACCTCACTGTCTCCCCAGGATACCAGGCCACTCCTTTCCTAGGTCTTATTCCAGTGGAAAGACATCTCCCCAGCAAACTGCAAGGCCATGGTTAGCTGATCATTGAATCAGGACACCATTGATGCCCTTGTATTGCCTATTTTCCTCCCTGGGAAACTGAAGAGAGGAATGTATACAGAATCACAAACCATTCGGTACTTAATACCATCCCATGGTCATTCATTCATTTAACAAATATTTATTGAGCACCTGCTATATGCCAGAACACATCCTCAGTACTGTGGAGACACAAACAAGTAAGACAGACAAAATTCCCATCTTTGCGAAGATGAAATCACAGTGACATCTCAGCATTAGAAATAGAGATTATGTAACTTGTCCAAGGTCACACAGCAGTTTTGTTGCAGTTAGGACTGAAACCCACATCTGCCTGACTCCCAGGCCTCTGCTTTCTCCTCCCTCCTCCTTGATGGCCACGGCTTTTCTCTCATCTCCCTCTTGCTCTCCCTTTCCTCAGTCTCTGTGCAGCAGGATGAACCCAGAGAACTGCACTTGGGCCAGGGCTGCGCCTGCTGAATTCATCCTCCTGGGCATCACAAACCGCTGGGACCTGCGTGTGACCCTCTTCTTGGTCTTCCTACCCATCTACTTGGTGAGCCTGCTGGGAAACATGGGCATGGTGCTGCTGATCCATGTGGACGCCCGGCTCCACACGCCCATGTACTTCTTCCTGGCCAGCCTCTCCCTGCTGGATGCCTGCTATTCCTCGGCCATCGGCCCCAAGATGCTGCTGGGCTTGCTGCAGGCCCGTTCCACCATCTCTTACACAGCCTGTGCCCTCCAGATGTTTGTCTTCGCAGGGTTGGCTGATGCGGAGTGTTGCCTGCTGGCAGCCATGGCCTATGACCGCTACGTGGCCATCGGAAACCCTCTTCTCTATACAACGGTCATGTCAAGGGGTCTGTGTCTGTCCTTGCTGGGAGCATCAGGTCTGGGTGGGGCAGTGAGTGCCTTTGTCCACACAACTTTCACCTTCCGTCTGAGTTTCTGTCGCTCATCGGAGGTCAACAGCTTCTTCTGTGATATCCCACCACTGCTGGCCATCTCATGCAATGACACCAGTCTCAATGAGCTCCTCCTCTTTGCCGTCTGTGGCTTCATCCAGACAGCCACGGTGTTGGCCATCGCTGTGTCTTATGGTTTCATCGCTGGGGCTGTGATCTGCATGCGCTCTGCTGAGGCCCGTCGGCGGGCAGCCTCTACGTGTGGCTCCCACCTCACAGCTGTGGCCATGCTATATGGAACACTCATCTTCATGTACCTGCGCCCCAGCTCCAGCTATGCCTTGGATACTGACAAGATGGCATCTGTGTTCTATACACTGGTGATTCCGGCTCTCAACCCTCTCATCTACAGCCTCCGCAACCAGAAAGTCAAGGATGCCCTGCGGCAGACCTGGAGGCGATTCTGCTGTCCAGGTCAAGTTGCTGGGGACTGGGCTCAGGAGGCAGGGTAGGTCTAACTGTGCAAAGATAAGGATGCTCTGTTCCATCACTGTGGAGGAAGACAGAGGTTCCTCTGGCTTGGATATCTCTTGTTGTCTAGGGAACTACAAAGTGGAGAACTGAAAGCAAAGGGAAGGTGAGAACCTAGAGAAACTCTAGGGCTAGACCTAGAGCCAGGACAAGAACCAGATAATGCTGCTATGGAGCTGTCTCCGATTCCTTAGTCCAAACATAAAAGTTCCCAGACGTTACCAAGTGAGGCTATTTACCAGCTGTGCTTATAAGCCCAGAAACACCAAGCGAGAGCCATGGAGTAGACTCCTAGCATTCCTACATTTCTGCCCTTTGACGTTTCCTCATGGCCAGTGAGTATGCTCTTTGGTCTCCTTGACCACAGGACAGCATCTTCAAAAACCACTCTGGCAGGAGCAGGACGGACCCTGACAAGGCAAACATCCCACCCTTGTAGCCTCTGTACTCCTGCCTCACAAAAGTGATGCAAAGCACCAGGACACACCTAAGCTCACTCCTAGAATCCCAGAGGCTGGGTTTGAATTTGGCCAGAATTGGACTACTCCAGGCATGCAGTGGAGATGAGGAAATGGTCTGAACTATGATGATGGTTACAATAGGGTTAAGAGTAGCGTTCAAGTTACAGCAAAAAGTAGGGAATGGTGGGGTTAGGGTTTTAGTAGAATTATGAAGCGATGAGGCAATTTAGGATTTAATCAAAATTATGCAAATAATATGGTTTGGATTCATTTTTGATTAGCAGTAGATTTGAGGTAAATTTTGGAGTCAGTTTGTATAAACGAGACTTGCTAGAAATATTTTAGGGTTAATGTTAGAATGGGCTAATGAAGATTGGTATTCTAGTTTCATTTGCATTGCTAGATTAAATGTGAGTTAGAGTTGAGTTCATATTAGATATGTTATGTTGATATGTGGTTAAAGGCTACGATAATTTTAACTTATTATAGTTAGGCTGGTAACACTAGATAAGTTAGGCACAGGAAGATTTTAGGTATCAAACTGACATGTTTGAGGTTACTTTAAGATTAGAGTTATAGATAATGATTAATATTTCTTAAAAATCTAAGATTAGGGGCTAGTTACTGGTGGATTTAGTTAAATTTCATTTGGAGTTATACACATGTTCAGATTAGCATACGGTTGGGTAGGGTTAATAACACAACTGTTTGTGTTACAACATTCCGAAGAAAAGTTGGGGTTAGAAGATGCAGTGCCATAACCCTGACCTCTTGGGTGACTAACTGCAGTACTCCAAGTCTTGCTTGGGTCACAGTGGGCTCCAGTGCTCTTGGAACCTGCATTCAGCCAGAGTTCACCATTATAGATTTCCTTTTTCTTCTTGATTCAGTTTCACATGGGCAAGACCCAGCATGCTATGCCTGCTTAGGAATTCTCTCCATGCAGGAACAAGACAGGAATGGGAGTCTGGGAGTCTGGGAGTTGTGGGGCTGGAGCTTCCAAAGAGTGGAACACAGAATGTCAGCTCCTGCCTGATCCCTTTTTCAATTCCTTTTTTAAGGCAGAGAGGAGGATATAGGTGATGAAGTGTGGGATTCAAACAATGCTTCATCGTGACCATTAAAAGGCTTCCCATGGGCAGCCGGGGATTTAGCTCAGTGGCATAGTGCCTGCCTGGCAAGCATGAGGTTCTAAGTTTAATTCCCAGTACCCCAAAAACAAAAAAAAATTTAAAAGGCTCCCCATGGAGCCTCTTCCTTGAGTCCCATCCAAGGGCTAACCTCACCGCTTTATACTAGAACTGGAACCAGGACCCTCCCTTTCATAACTACAGCTTTCTTGAGATCCCAGGCTAATGGAGATTTGGAGAATGTGGATAAGACATCTCCTCAAATCTTACAGAGCTTCATAGATTTCCTGAAAGAATGATCAGCTTGTCTCTGTTTTTTCATAACCTTCCCAAGTGTTAAGCTCAAAGTCCCATATCCAAAGATCACACTCAATCCTGGGCAGACCATAATGGTTGGTCACCCTATTTTTCCTGATGAAGTAGCATCTTGAGGGCATAACCCTAGAAATCAACTACAGGAAACAGGAAATTGAAGGCTGTTATGCTGAGCCTGTTTAGTAAGAAAACAAACATGACAGAAGGATAAAGAACCAGAAGGCTGTAACAGAGCCCATTCTGGGGAACAAAGGAAGAGCCTAAAGCAAAGATACCCCTTAGAGCTCATCCAATTCTTATAAAAATATTTCCCTTTCCTTCCACACCACTTACTAAGACAAGTGTGAGGAGAGCAGCAGGTTTGGGGCAGGCAAGGCTAAGGCACTTGATTGGAGCATTGCTTCACAAAATGAGTTGGGCCCAGCAACATGGTTGGGCACTGAAGGGAAGGGCATTCTGCTGGGGCAGGAACAAGTGTGCACAAAGGCATGGAGACAAAATAAGCCCAGGTGTGCATAATATTCTAGGGAGAACAATTTAAGTGACTTGTAAAGGATGTGTTGGAAAAGAAGCTGAGGGAACTTTTCTGGGAAAGAGAAGGACATCTCCCGCCCTGGATATTAGGTAAGGGCTTTGGACTTTCTTCAGTAGACAACAGGGAACCACTGAAAGTTCTCATGTTCAAAATCTTTCTGAAACTGTGTCATGCAAAGCCATTCCCACCTGGAATGCTATGTATAGGTATAATTACCTCATATCACAAATGCACAAAGAAACGAACCTTCACTATAGTGAATTGGTAACTAGTGATCAACTTAAACACCAGCTGAACTGAATCAGCATGGTGCAGTGCATGGATAGTGCACCTGAGGACTGTTGCCAGCATAAAAAGGAGACCTAGAGAGGGAGAGTATCATTGTGAGTTCTCCTAAGTGTTGCTGTTGTCTGGAGTCATTGGTTTTCCTGGAGGGGCTCATCTTGCTGGCTCCCCTGATATAAGTTTCGCTGTTATCATCAGAGGCGCTCGGGACCTCATTGTTGCTGAGGATGGCTGTGGTACTTTTGGGAGGAGCCCTGATCCTTATTGTGAGTGTCGTTTGTTGGCTCCGGTGCAGAACCCTCAACCTACTGGCACAGATACTTAGCCCCGCTGGCATGGACTTTCTAGCTTCCACCACTGACCTTTGAGCCTGCCCAGCACAGAGCCATGAAATAGATTTGCATAAGTCCTTGCCATGGCCTCTAGGTTTTTAGCTGAACTCATGCAGGTTAGTGTCATGGGATCTAGGCCCTCAACTGGATTTTCTAGATCTTTAATGCTGTTGACAAGTTTCCTGCATTTTCTTTGTATTTGACTCCTTGGGCAATCATTATAAATAATACTATCAATTATGTGTCCTGTATGTAATTGTTCTCTTTGCAAACCCCTGACTACTTCATTCACCTAAAGGAAATGTTCATGCACCAAGAAACACTTCCATTTCACAGGCATGGCCACTCCCATGGACACAGGAGCAGCTACACACACTCAAACTCCTGGACACACATGGATACCCAGGAAAATAATCTGTTTATACCTGAGCACACACTTTCACATACACACACACACAGTTTCCAAAGGCACAATTCCTTGCATTCTCCTATTATTTCCTATAAGAAGCCACCACTGCAGTGGAGACAGGACACCTAGCCTTAAAGTTACTGCTTTAAGCCCTGAGGTCCTTGGCCACCCTGCTTGGAGTCCAGAGGTCAACCTGACCCATTTCTCTTGCCTTCACAAGATAAGGAGTGAGGAGGAGCAGCTTCATCATGCACAATGTTCCTCAAGTTGGAGGTGGCACCAACCATCCTATGCACACATCAAATCAGGCCTAAGAGAGAAAGGAGAATGAGCCCGAGAGATTAGCTGCTTCCTGTTTCAGGGATAAAGCTCAGGACACAGGAATTGTTGCCTCTGAGGAGAAGTTAAGGTATTCCCAAGGCCCCAAACCCTATAAAGGTAGCAAATCACTCCCTCCTCAGACTCCTCACACCTGACAAACCAGACCTGGACCCTGGCACTGTTCTTGCCCATGGTGTGGGGAGGGCAGAGGGTATACCTGGGGACAAGTGTGTAACTCAAAGTGTGTAACCCCGCTTCCTGTGTGACTGCATAAATGAGTTCAGTGTGTGAGTGTAAGAGCATGTGCTGTTTGTGAGGCTGTGATTGTACATTACCATCACTGTACTGTTGCGTAGACGTGGATGTGACCCTCTAGGCTGGCACTTCTAGGCTGTGATCTGTCAAAGGCCTGTGTGAGTGTAGTCATATGCATGAAAGTGCAAGCTGTGGGATCTTGAGGTAGTGCACAAGGATGTCACTGTGTGATCAGTGAGGGCGTTGGCTGTAACTGGGTGCACATGGACATTTGGTAGAGGATTGCATAGAACAGCCAGTTATGGGTCACATGAATGTGCCTGATTGCCATGTTAGCTGTATGTGATGCTACCTGTCTGCTGTCCTAGTATATGAATTGTCACCACCCTCTGAGCACTACTATGCAATTGCATTTGGCCGTGTGTTTATTCATAAGATGATCTAAATTTCTGGATCTTGTGGTTCTTACATGTGTATGTGATGGAGCATGCCTGTGTACTTGTAGAGACCAGCTAACAGTTGCATATGGATTTCTTTGTTTGCTTGCTTGTTTTGTTTGACACAGAATCCTGCTATGTAGTTCAGGCTGGTCTTGAACTCACTACATAGCACAGGCTGGCATCCAATTCATGGCGATCCTCCCACCTCAGCTTCCTGAAGGCTGGGATTATAGGTGTGCGCCACCAAAGCCAGCTTGAGGGTGCACATCAGCATGTGTGTTCGCAACTATAGCCAAATGTTTCTGCAAACAGCTCAGTATAGGTGAATGTTTATTGGACACAATTTAAACACAAATCACAGCAGGCCAATTCTCAAAAGCGATTTTATCAACAGGCTTCCCCTCCATTCTACTCACCCTCATCCTCTTCCCCTCTTGGAAGGTAGGAGGTGATTGAGAATTTGAGAAAAGATGCTCAGGAACCCAAATCTAGAAGTATCTGCTTAACCAAGGGGGAAAAAGAGGAAGATAGAGGGGTAGAAAAGTCCTTCATTTGATTTTCTTATTCTTTTTAAATACAGACAGGCATAAGTTAGGTCACTCACAACAGAGATGGTCTCAGCATAGTTTTCAAACCTGTGTCCTTAGGTTCCACTCCTTTGAAGACCCCCACTTGGAAGATTCCCAAGATTTATGCAATAAGATTCAGACCCAAAAATATGAGTACTGAAACAAGTTGCCTCTGTCCCTAAGTTAAGTCTTTGCATCTTGCAGACACGTGTCTATTCACATAAATTTCTTAATAATAGGTGTGTGTGCATTTCTGGTACTCAGCAAGGGCTTAATTTCATGGGGAAAGTTTTCCAGGGATATAGGAATTCGTCCAGAGACTTTTGCTTTTTTTTTTTTTTTTTAACAAATCTGACTCCTTATATTTAATTAATATTTTGGCTTAATTTAGAGTTCTAAGTTCAAAGTCTTTTCTTTGAAATTTATAGATGTTAGTAGACTTTCTGTGATGATGAAACATTTGGTGGCTGGCTGATTAGCTAAGTACCATAGTTCATTGTATCCCTTGCTATTGGGAGGTATTGGAGTCACCTCTTTATTACTGAGGTTTTAACACTGCATTTTTTGTGTCTAGGTGTTGTGGGTTCATATTCATTTAAACATAAACATATTTACCCTTTCGATTTGGAATTGTGTTCTAGTGTTTCTCCGATATGTTCCTCTCCTCTATCTTGTGTTTCGTGGTTGTGGTTGTGGTTGTTGTTGTTATTGTTGTTGTTGCTTTCTTTTCACCCTTTCTGAAATAAATCATCAGACCTTCCTGAGTTGGTCATCTCTCTCTGCATTATACTTTAGTGTTTTTCTTCTTCCCTGGCCTATATTCTATGTGATATCTTTTGTTATATTTTTGCTTAAAATCACAAAATAATAAAGTTGAAGTGGCCTTGAAGATCATCTAGTTTAACTCCCATATTTTACAGACTGGGACACCAAAGCTCAGAAAGGGAAAAGTGCTCCAGGAGGTGAAATGACTTGACCACCATTGCATAGACGCGTACAGCCAGGGCTGCCTGACTCCAGTGATTTCTTCCTGTCCAGGAAGCCTTCACCAGTGCATCCCTTCATCTTTTTCCTTAGACACTGGAAAGAGGAAATAAAAAGGATCATAAAAAGGATCCCCTAAAGTTCTAAGCAAATAACCACCCCAACATGGGTGCTGCCAACAACTCTGCAGAGGGAGCCCCATTCTTCCTATTGGGAGTGATAAGTCTAGGTCAGCTGTTGCCTCCCTTTGTGCTATTCTTGGTAATGTGTACCGTGGGCATCCTGGATAATGTTCTCATTCTTCAGACCAGTTCAGCCCTTCATGTACCTGTGCACTTCCTGCTGGCCCATCTGCCCTTTGATAATCTCTGCTTTACCTCTGTCATTGTGCCCAAGATGTTGGCCAACTTGTGGGCACTGCATATCTCTGGCAAGCTGCCTAACCCAAATGCACTACTTCTTTGCCCTGAATGTACATATACTTACCTATAAATGTCTCCTAACTACTAGGGTTTATGACCACTTCCTCCCTATCCAGCACCTTCTCAACTGTGCCACAAGGATGTCCCAGGCTATATGCGTGGCCCTGGTGAGGATGGCTTGGCTGGTATACCTTGTCTACTTCCTCTTACATATCGATGGCTCACCTGTTGAGAACATCTTTAATCAAGAAATCACCTGTTGAGAACATCTTTAATCAAGAAATCTTTAATCAAGATTTATCATATACAGATACAAATTCCCTATGATGAATTATACCAATAAATAATATCTAAATTTACCAATAAACTATATCTAAAGAAAAGGAAAGAACCAAATTAGCCAAGCAATGGAACAAGACTAGGTGCCCATCAAATGATGAGTGATCAATGTGAGTATATATCTTATATAAACAACATACACATATGCAATATATACTACATATACATACACTGATAGTGCAACATAGGCTTATAAAGAACAATGAAATCACAATACTGATAAGAAAATAAATGCCACTGGAGAGCATGCTAAGCAAAATAAACTTAACTCTAGAAGAAAGATATTGTGTTTTCTCATACATTGACTCTGGTTAGATTTTTTTTTAACTTCTAGATAGTCTTTTTTTAAGAGCAGAATATATTTATTGAGAGAAAGAAAGCTTCTGTCTGAAGAGAGATAGAAGGGGTCCCAAGAGGGTTACCTATAGTCTTATTTTTTAAATTTTATTTTATTAGTACATGTTTGCAGTATAGGAAGTTTACATAAATCTTGAGGAGTAGGTAAATGTGCCTAACACATCTTGATTCTTTTTTATTCCCATTCCCTTCCTATCCACATCCTTCCCTCCATTTCTATATCCCTTTGCCCCATGATTATGATTATTTTAGTTCACATTTATGACCTATAATGTTTGCATACATTGTGAGTATTTGTACATATCACATCTTAAATCTTTTTATTTCCCCTTTTTCTCCCACCATCCTCACACCCTTAATCTCCTGGACACCTTCCCATTTACAAAAGATCTCTCTGCTGGTTTCCTTCTATAAGTCCTTTAGTTTGCTCTTTATTTGCACTTTGTCTTATTCAAATGAGAGATCCCACATGGTATTTAAGCTTGTGTATCTGATTTATTTCACTTAACATTGTATTTTCCAGGAAGACTCTTTAAAATAAAATAACATAAAGAATAAAACAGAGACTATTAGAGAAAAAGAAAAGAATCAGGGAGAAAGAAGGAAGAGGTAATATGAGCTAGAAATGAACAAAGCACATTAATACATGTACAAATATGACAAAATAAAAACCATCTATTCCATAAGACTAGTGTATAATCACAAAATAATTATGATTTGGAAAAAGAATTTCAACCTTTGCTGCCATACCATGCTCTCTTAAGTGGTCACTCCCTGACATGTGGAGAATATTCTACCATTTTCTAAGGACCTGGAGTGATCTGGAAGCATGTGCCATATCCCGAACTTACTTTTGCAGAGATTGGCACTTTTATTTTCATTTATTTTTTATTCCAGGAAAACCATAAAGAGTTCATGAGTTCACTGAAGAATTTTTTCATGGATTTTTTTCACATGAAATAAGAGAATGATCTTTAACACAATAAGCATATGCAAAAGACTGATTTTTTCCAAACATTCCCCTTGGCAAACCTTATGTCTTATACCTTGGAAAACCTCTATACTTATAGCTTGGGAAACCAGGTACATGACTCAGTTTGAGGGATTTTCCACCCTCTCTTGGGAAGGTCTTTTAACAACACAAGGAAATCTTCCTCTTCTCACACACTGCGTTTCCTGTGTTTGTCCTCCAATGGCTTCTGACCATTTCAGAATCAAACTGGCCCACCTGCCCAGAATCCACATTCTCTGCCCATCAGATAAAATGTAGCATTGTGAACAACCTCATCCAAAAAAATCAATAGCTGCATTTCAAGAAAAGAATTTCAGAGTCTGCCTTCTACAGCCTTCTTTCTCCTTCTCTGCACAAAGACAGACTTCATATCAAAGATACAGCCATTGAAGAAATCATAGAAATGAAAAAGGCTCAGTTATAACAATAAATTGATTACCCCTAAGAGTACAAAGACATTTCTGTAACCTAAGTCATCTTTCATGCAAAATCTCCCACAGAGAAAATGCAGTCATTAGAGGTGCAAAATAAAAAATACAAAGACTTTCTAAGGACAGAAATGTGCACAGCAAAGGAAACCACTAACAGTACAGAGACAACCTACAGCATGAGAAAAAAAATTTCCAGCTAATCCTCAGATGAAGTACTAATATCAATATATGAAGAACCCCAAAAAATTGGACTCCCCAAATTTAAAGACCCAATTCAAAAATGGGCTCCTGAAATGAATAGACACTACTGAGATGAAGAAATATGAATAGCCAATGAATACATGAAAAAACATTCAACATCACTGGCCATTCAAGAAATGCAAACTAAAACAACACTGAGATTCCATCTCATTCCAGAAAGAATGGCTATTATCAAGAAATCCACCAATAACAAATGTTGGCAAGGCTGTGGAGAGAAAGGAACACTTTCACACTGTTGGTGGGACTGTAAACTGATATAACACTATGGAAATCAGTAAGGATATTTTTCAAAAAATTAAAAATCTCTCTTGTAGGTATTCCTCTTCTAGGGATTTTCCCAAGAGTTAAAGATATACCACAGTGATATATAAACATGAGTATATAGCAGCACAGTTCATGATAACTAAATCTTAGAAATAGACTATATGTTCATCAATAGATGAATGAACAAAGAAAATGTAGTATTTATACATAATGGAGTTCTTCTCTACCATAAAGAAGGATAAGCTTGAGTCATTTGTAGGAAAATCAGTACACCTTGAGATCATAACATTACTTAAAGTAACCCGGACACACAAGCTTAAACCTCACATGGTTTCTCTCATGTGAAAAACTGCATATATATAAAGTATGAAATACAAGACAGATAATAGGAAAAAAGAGAGGGAGAAAAAGTATTGTAATCCAGCGTCGATAATGGATCTAAAAGCGTACCTTAGTACAGTTATCTCATATGTTTTATATGCTCTTTGGTCTGTTAGTCAGGTTTTCAATCTGTATATATGATAATGAACTATGAAAGGTTTTATAAGATAAAGTAATCTGGTGCTGGAAATAATAAAAGGGTGTAAAGAGAAGGGAGAAAAAGAATTAAAATGTGTTAGATACATGTACCAATTCCTTATAGTGAATGTAATCATTATATACTGCCAACATGTACTGCTAAAAGTAAAAAATAAATAAATAAATAAATAAATAAATAAAAAACAAAATAAAAGGAAAAAGAACCCCCCAAAAAGGAAAGAAAAATGATGGAAATATTGCTCTCTACTCTTAGAAGTGGATTAACAGTCCAAGCTGTTAGCGCACCCTGAACTTTGGCATTTCCTCACCCTATTCAAATTTCTATCCTGTCTCCTCCACTCCTTTTCTCCTGGAATACCAGTGCCCTTGGCTCTTTTTGTAGGTTGTGTTTCTGCTTTCTTCCCATTTGCTCTCCTGATTCTCCTTGCCAAACACTTAGTAAGTTACCAGCCACTACACTGGGCACTAGGACCATAGACAAAGGCCTTGTCCTTACCTACAAAACAGCAAGGCAGATCATGGCCAAAGCCAAGTGCTGTAAAATCACTAATGGGGGAGGAAGGACTTGAGATTGGAAGGAAGGGAAAAGCTGACAAAAATTCACAAAATGGAAGATAACATCAGTTCCTTGCGTGATTTTGAATCCATGCCCTTGGTCACATAATTTTACCCTCCAATCATGGCTTCACATTCATCCATGTGGTTCACTTTGTCTTACAGGCTGTTAGAAGCCATGACGCTGGCAGAGCCTGAAAACTATATGTGATATTGGGGTCATTCACCTGTACCTCTTTCATTGTCATGATAAGGACTTGTCCAGCAAGTCCAATAGTCCTAAGAGGAAGATGAGAGACACATGGCTGTGTTAACAGGTTAAAGTTGTCTTTATGATTAGGAGCCAAGCACAGTGGCTTAGGCTTGTAATCCTAGCGCTCTGAGAAGCTGAGGCAGGAGGATTTTAAATTTCATCCCAGCCTGGGCAATTTAAGAGATTTAGGGAGACCCTATGTCAGAATAAAAAATACTAAAGAGCTCTGTAACTCAGTGCAGAGGCACTGGGTTCAATCTCCAATCCAAGACAGAGAGTTGAGTGGGGGGTAATTAGGTCATTAAGAAG